>CM030359.1:93110699-93365699 GCA_017893485.1 Hemerocallis citrina
AGTGGAATCAGGTTAAAACGATCTAAGTCACCAAAATTGACAAATCTTCCAGGGAAGATTTGAATGGTACAAAAGAGATACCACCGATCAAGAAGATCGGGACTCAAGAGATATTGGGTATATTCTTGTGAAGAAGAAGTACCCTCGTGAGTTCTCTTAGATCTTTTGGGTGCCATTAGGGTTTTGGAAGGAGATAGAAAATCGAGATTTACCAAGATGGAAGAGAGAGACAACCACAGATGAGAGAGTTAGCAGCCAGCAGTCGACTTGAAATCTGGTCGAATTGAGCTTCGTCTTCTCTTGCCTTAGGGTTTTGAAATTGGAGGTGAAATTGGAGATCGGTAAAAGTGAGAAAGAGGGGCTGGTAAAGGGTTTTTAACAGAGAATAGACGGCTCAGATGCAAGGAAGAGATATCAACGGCTGAGGTAAGAAGTCACGGGTGAGAAATTGAAAAGTTTTATCTCAAAACTGTGATGAAGACTCGCTGAAAACAATTGATCTCGCGATAGTCGACTGGTAGGGGTTATCAGTCGACTGAGTCGAGAAGAAAATAAAAATGTTATATCTACTAATCAGTCGACTGGTATATGAACCAGGCGACTGGTAAGATAAAAAATGTATATGTTTAAAAAAACAGTTCAGTCGACTTATACACAAAGACAGTCGACTTCACAGAAGCCATTTTCAACAAGTATCAAGAAAATCACAAATTCCAAGTTCTCTCCTTAATTTAATGAAAGTATCTTCTTTAATGGGCTTGGTAAATATATCTGCTACTTGTTTATCGGTAGAGATAAAGTCTAAAGATATATCTCCTTTTAAAACATGATCACGTAGAAAATGATGTCGAATATCAATATGTTTCGTACGTGAATGTTGAATCGGATTTTTAGATAGATTAATTGCACTGGTATTATCACACATAATTGAGGGTTTCTCAAATGAAATACCATAATCTAACAAGGTTTGTTTCATCCATAAAATTTGTGCACATGCCAAACTTGCAGCGATATATTCAGCTTCTGTGGTCGATAGGGATACAGAGTTTTTCTTTTTTACTGCACCAAGATACTAGGGAATGTCCCAAAAGTGACATGTACCACTAGTACTCTTGCGATCAGTTTTGCTTCCAGCAAAATCGGCATCGCTATAAGACAAAAGTTGAAAATTATCGGTGCGTGGATAAAATAAACCATATTCAGATGTGCCTTTAATATATCTTAAAATTCGTTTCACTGCTTTTAAATGAGACTCTTTAGGACTAGATTGATATCTAGCACATAAACATACGCTGAACATAATATCTGGTCTACTTGCAGTAATATATAAGAGTGAACCAATCATACCTCGATAGAGTTTTTGATCAACACTCTTACCTAATAAATCTTTGTCAAGAGTAGTAGTAGTAGCCGTAGGTGTGGATTTACTACTAGTACTATCCATGTTAAAACGTTTGAGTAATTCCTTTGCATATTTGCCTTGATTGATAAATATGCCATTTGAGGACTGTTTAATTTGCAATCCAAGGAAATAATTGAGTTCACCCATGTGACTCATCTCAAATTCATTTTTCATGATATTAGCAAATTCTTGACATAGATGATTATTAGTAGAACCAAAAATTATATCATCAACATATATTTGTATGATTAAGATATCATTCTTAACTCTTTTGATAAACAAAGTAGTGTCTACTTTACCTATTTCAAATCCTGTTTCTAAAAGAAAAGTTTTCAGACGATCATACCAAGCACGAGGTGCTTGTTTAAGACCGTATAAAGCCTTTTTCAATTTATAAACATGATCTGGAAATTGTTCATGTTCAAAACCTGGTGGTTGTTTAACATAAACATTTTCCTTAATAAACCCATTAAGAAAAGCACTTTTCACATCCATTTGATAAAGTATAAAATTCATAAAACAAGCAAAAGATAATAAAATACGAATAGATTCTAGTCTAGCAACAGGAGCATATGTTTCATCAAAATCTATACCTTCTTCTTGATTATATCCTTGGGCAACTAATCTAGCCTTGTTCCTTACAACTTGTCCTGATTCATCTAACTTATTCTTGAATACCCATTTGGTACCAATAATAGTCTGATCAGGAGGTCTAGGAACTAAATCCCATACATCATTCGTTATAAATTGGTTTAGTTCATCTTGCATGGCATTCATCCAATATTCATTCTCACAAGCTTCTTGTATATTTTTCTGTTCAAAATCCGACAAGAATGCTGTATGAGAGATCATATTAACATGTGAACGTGTCTGAATACCATGGGAGATGTCACCAATTATTAAGTCATGAGGATGATCTTTAACTTCAACAAATGACTTTGGTAAAGTTGAAGATATCTCAATCGGATCAGTCGACTTGACTGGTTCTTCAGTCGACTGCTTTACATCAGTCGACTGGGAGACCTTATCAGTCGACTTATCAGATAGATTAGTTTGCTGTAGGGATTTAATCACATTATCTAATGGTGATAAATCAGTTTCATCATCTTTATTTAATGTTGATGAAGGTAAGGATTCATCGAATGTAACATGCATTGATTCTTCAATAGTCATTGTAGACTTATTGAAAATTCTATATGCTTTACTCCTATTTGAGTATCCCAAAAAGATACCCTCATTAGATCTAGGATCAAATTTGTCTCAATTATCTTTTGTGTTTAGAATAAAACACTTGCAACCAAATGTCTTAAAGTAAGAGACTTTAGGAATTTTATTAAAAAATAACTCGTAACAAGTCTTCTTTAGTTTAGGTCTTAGAAGAATTCTATTCAAAACATAACAAGCTGTAGCAACAGCTTCAGCCCAAAAATACTTTGGTAGATTGCTTTCAACAAGCATAGTACGTGCGCATTCTTGCAAAGTCCTAATTTTCCTTTCAACCACTCCATTTTGTGGTGAAGCTCTAGGAAATGCAAATGAATGTGTTATACCATTCTTGTTGCAATATTCTGTAAATGTTTCATTTTCAAATTCTCCACCATGATCACTTCTAATAGTGACTATGGTTAGAGATCTTTGATTTTGAACACGTTTACAAAAATGTGCAAATTCTTCAAAAGCATTATTTTTATGTTTTAAAAAGAATGTCCAAGTGAATCTTGAAAAATCATCTACTAAAACAAACACATATCTACTTTATTTAAAGAAGCAACTCTGGTAGGGCCAAATAAATCCATATGAATTAATTCAAGTGGCCTACTAGTAGAGATTACGTCTTTTGTTTTAAAAGTGGATTTGATTTGTTTTCCTAGTTGACATGCATCACATAACTTATCCTTTTTAAAGGATAGTTTTGGCAGTCCTTTAACTAGGTTATATTTAGATAATTTTGAGATATTTTTCATGTTCACATGTCCAAATCTTCTATGCCATAACCAAGATTCATTGTTAGAGGCTATTAAACAAAAATTATTTGAAAAATCAATTGCATTCAAACATAATTCATAAATATTATTTTTACGAAAGCCTTGAAAAACAACATTTTACATAGTAGAATCATAAATCAAGCATGCATCTTTTTCAAAAACTATTTTATATCCTTTATCACACAATTGACTAATGCTTAAAAGATTATGCTTTAAACCATTAACCAATAGCACATTTTCTATAATAGGGTTAGATATTTTACCGACCATGCCAATACCGATGACTTTGCCTTTGTTGTTATCTCCAAAGGTGACGGTTCCTCCATCTATACTTTGAATGGTGGATAGTAGGTTGGCATGCCCTGTCATGTGTTTTGAACATCCGCTGTCTAATATCCAGCGCTCTTTCTTGGGTACCTATAAAAAATTTAAGGTAAATATGGTACCCTTTTTATTGGGTCCAAAGCACATTAGTTTGGGGGAAACCAAACCCATGAAGAGTTTGATCTTCCTCCATAAGCAGGAATATAATAGGCAGAATTACACACATTCAGCATATAAGAATTGATATAAGCAATTCTATCATTCTGATTAAGACTGACTGGAACCCATACTAGTTTGTTCTGTCCAGTCGACTTACCAGTGTTGTTCAGTCGACTTGTGGTGTACATCAGTCGACTGGTCGATACACTAGGTCGACTTATAGGAGGTTTTGATCTCGTGAAATAAGATCCACTTTCTCTGGACAGGCGACTGGTTGTATGGTTCAGTCGACTTAACCGAATGTTAGTATTACTTTTATTACTGAAAGTAACAACCTTTGGTTTTGCATAGAAATCATACAACTTGTGTGTAACACTAGAAATAGATGCTGACTTATTCTTACTAGTGTTTAAAACAGGAGATTCTTTTACAGAAGGTTTTTTAAAACCAAGTCCAAATTTTTGACTAGATATAACTTGATGATGAAGCATATCATTTAAATTCTCTTTGCCTTTGTTAAACTTAGATACGTTCTTTGAAATCTCTTCATAATTCTTTTTGAGAGTTTCAAGATCAGTATCTAAACTTGCAATGCGAGAATTTAAGGATTTTACTTCCTTATCAAGGTTAAGATTTTCTTGATTAAGTGTTTGATTCACTTTCTCAAGATTCTTAACTCTAATCTTTTCTTTCTTTAACTCTTGGAATATTTCATTAAAAGCATCAAGAAGATCTTCGGAATCATAATCATTACTTACATGTTCTTGTGCAGCCATAAAATACACATTTGCCACTTCGTTATTTTCATCCGTTTCTTCTTCGGAAGATGAATCACTATCATCCCATGTAGCTTGATAGGCCTTTTTGTTCTTGGCAAATTTGTTCTTTGGATATTTGTCCTTCTTGAAGTTGGATGATTTTCCCTTGTTTTTTGCATTTTCTAAGGGACAATCCTTCTTCATGTGACCTATTTTATTGCACCTGAAACATGTAGGAGGGTCATTAGAATCTTTACTTTTAGAATGAAACTTACCCTTCTTTAAGAACTTCTTGAATTTCCGAGTGAACATTGCTATTTCTTCTTCATCTTCTTCCTCATCTTCTGAGTCAGTCATGGCTTTAAAAGCCAATGATTTCTTCTTTGCTTGGTATGATTCAGTATCTTTCTTTCGATCTTCAAGTTGGACCTCATATGCTATGAGATTACCAACAAGATTCTCGAGAGTAAGTGTTGACAAATCATTCGCCTCCTCTATTGCTGTGGTTTTCTTCTCCCATTCTGGAGTAAGTGCACGTAGGACTTTTCTGACCATCTCTGCTTGGGTATAGATCTTTCCAAGCGCCACAAGAGAGTTTGTGATGTCTGTGAATCTTGTAATCATCTCGGACACAGTCTCATTGTCCTTCATTCTGAACATCTCAAACCTGTGGACAAGAACAGAAATTTTAGACTCTTTTACTTTATTTGTTCCTTCATGTGTTACCTCGAGTGTATGCCAAATTTGATGTGCGGTTGTAGCATTGGATACACGGTTGAATTCTTCCTTCGTCAGTGCACAGAATAAAGCATTCATTGCTTTGGCATTGTTCACAGTCTGACTCTTTTGATCATCATTCCATTGTGCATATGGAATGGTAGGGGTAGTGTATTCCGTCTCTATCATTTGCCATATCTCGTAGTTGATTGATTGGAGATAGATTCGCATTCGGCACTTCCAATAATTGTAGTTCGTTCCATCAAATAGTGGTGGCCGTTGTGTAGATTGGCCTTCATGGTACTGATTTGTATTTGAAGTAGTTGTAATAGCCTGTAACCTTGCTCTGATACCAAGTGTTGGATCCTGTAGGCTAAGCAACAAACACTAGAGGGGGGGTGAATAGTGTTTATCAAAAATAAATTGCGGAATAAATAATTTCTCTCGGCACAGTCGACTTAGTGGTGAACCAGTCGACTGATATAGCAAAAATAAAAGAAATTTAAACTCTCGATGCAGTCGACTTATAGATAAGGCAGGCGACTGATGAAGCAAAGAGAACAACTAATACAAGACTGATCAGGTGACTGATACGAAGCTGAGTCGACTGGCCAGACAAGTTTTGCAGAACTTAAATAAGCAAAAGTAAATGCAAACACAAGATAATCAAACACAGGGTACACAAGATATATCCTGGTTCGGTCCTCCCGACCTACATCCAGTCCCCAAGCAACCCACTTGAGATTTCCACTATTCTTGAAAAATTACAAGAATACCCTACGGCGTTACGACAACAACCTTGTCTAACCCGTAGTCCTTTCTCTCAACCAGAGAAAGCAACCCACTCTACTACCAAGAGTGAAAAGACACCGACTCTACAACCAAGAGTCAACAACCACTCTCCAACCGAGAGCAAAAGTACAAGAAGAATTTTTACAATCAACCTATAGCCTTGTTGGTGTATGTGTTGATGCACGAGGCTAAATCACAAGGTTGACTTCTATACTCAGTCCAGAGCGAGTTCAATGCTATACTGGACTGAATGTAGAGAACCAAAGTGTATGAACTTTTAAAGCTTTGTTTCTCACAGAAAATCTCTTAAAAAGTTTTTCACAAGAATGCTCGGATGTATTAAAAAATCAAGTTGTTCTTTTCAGAGAGATATGAAACTCTATATAAGGAGTTTTGATCTCCTGAACGTTGGAAAACAGTTACATAACTGTCAACCAACGGATCAGAACTTTTGAGTTTGAAAAAATTTGATCTTGAAAATCAGAAAACGGTCAAAAGCTCTCGAACAGTCGACTGGGTTGCCATATGAGTCGACTGATCAGAGTTTGAATAATTTTAAACAATTTTGTACTTATCAGTCGACTGGCAAAAGCTTAAGTCGACTGGTACTTAAAAGTTAAAATTCTTCAAACTGTTTTGACTTACTTTTAGGGGTTTTTAAGAGACACACATTATGAAATTTTGAGTATGTGTGTGTGCGTGTGTGTTGACAAGGCTTTACATCAGACTAAGACTCAACAAGAAATAAAATACAATGTTTACAAGACAAAATAATATAACACATTTGAGCTTGAAGTCTTGAGTCTTGAGTCTTGAATTGAATCTTGATCCTTGTCTTCTTCATTTGTATCTTTTTGAGCTTGTTTGTTTGTTCAGCTAGAATTGTCTTTAGTCTCTGCACTGCAATGTTAGCTGTATAACATAGACACATGTTGCACTGTGTTGTGATCATCAAAATCAAGAATCAACAAAAATGTGTTTCTAATAGGTCTCAAATTCCCAATCTCTATAGTGTATCAAAACTGGCTGAAAACAGCACTGTGCATAATCATAAAATCTTAGTAAATTCCACACTTGTCCAAATGACATAAAAATTATGGTGGTGAAACTAGATATCATACCCAACATCATGCAAAAGACCTCATGTCAAAATTTTAATTATACAATGAGTACTACCTATTGTAAATTTGCACAGAAACCATCAAATTCTCCAATTCTACATCAGCTACTGATTAAAGCTCGATTTATTTCATGTCTATAAAATCATTCAAATAATTTACTAACTTTTTTACATAATCTACATGAATGCAGGAACATAGGGTAAAAACTGTAGACCAATAGCATGCTTCAATAATTCATGAAAATTCCTACAATATCAGCCATTCTGTTTAGCTTTTGTTGAATCTGGCTTACGACACAGTTGCATCTCATGATTTTATTAAAATATCAAATGACCGTAGAAAAATATGATATAAATTATGAACGATCCTAACACATATATGAACAAAACATTTAAATTTCATGGTCTAATTCGTTATATTTTGCTCTCGGGAAAATCCACAAAATGGTACTCCGAATCGGTTTTTCTAATTCAATTCTGACTTCAACTTTCAACTCTTAGATGATCAACCCTATCCATCCTACCATACATGCATGCAATCAAAATCAATTAAAAGACAAGAAAACAAGGTTTAGAGAAACTCCCCTCCCTTGGTTGTAGTAGAGGAATGATCTTCTTCAGGCTTCCTTCCTTGGAAATCTCTTCTTGAGCCTTCTTCTTCACTTTCTTCTTCCTTTTCTCCTATTTCCCTTGAAGAGATTTTCTGAAATTTCCAGAGCAAAGAGGGATAATGAAGTGGAAAGATGAAGGAGAAGAGAGGGGGTAATAGGCCGGTTTTGACTAGGGGTAGGTTTTAGGGTGTAGGTGGTTTTTTTTTATAAACCAAAATAATGTCTCATGGTCCATGGTTTTGGTGTTAGTTGTGTAGGCTGCCCAAATAAGCCTTAATGAGTTCCAACGGGTGCGAGACGAGCGGTTTTAATGAGTGCACCGAGTAAATATCCACTGTAGCATCAAACAGTGTTATATTTGCATAAGCGTCGTACCGAAAACTGGCATTTATACTAGTATCGGTCCTCCTCGTTCTCGTGCATCTTTTTCGAATGCAATCGTCCCATGACCCGTCCCGTAACCCTAAACACATACCATGATATCAAAATCAAACAAAAATACTGTAATCATGCGCCCGCATACGGACAATATACATACATACATATATGTTCAGGTATCGTAAAATACGGGGTGTTACATCACTCACTCCTTAGAATCGTTCTGTCCCTAGGACGACCTTAGGGGCAAAAATAACAGACAATCATCAATGATCAGAAGATACCTTTCTGGATCATCACAAATTCCCTCGAGGAACATCCTCGAAACTCACTCTTAAAGTGCTTAATACCAGCTCCAAAGCCTCAAGTGCTCAACGCACTCTTCCATCCTTGAGATCAATCTCACCATGTGGATAATTTTGGGGCATACCGCATCCCGTATCCACTGTACTGGGGATGAATCACCTTGTGGTGTGTTGCTCTCATCCTAGACTACTGGAGATCAATCCCTCTTCATCAACTTTCTGGGGTCTACTGCGTCCCATGTTCCGAAAATACTGGGGAATATCTCGCTCTACGGATTATCCTGGAGCCCTCACCACACGAACTCCCCATGAGTTTTGCTCTCGTCCCGAACTACTGAAGATCATTCCCACTCCACAGAGCGCTTTGGGGCCTATTTGTCCCTCGACTGGAATGCTGGGGAACATCTCTCTTCGTGGATCTTTTGGAGCCCCCTATTCACCCTTTAACTTCTTCATAGGTACTACTCTCGTCCTCGGAATACTGGAGACCAATTCTTACTCCACAGATCATTCGCAAATATACGTCATACCTTGTCCAGAATATTGAGGAATGTCTCGCTCTTTGGATTGTTCTGGAGTCAACGTCCCACTAACCTATTTGTGTATGCTGCTCTCATCCCTGGAATAATGGAAACCAATTCCCACTCCACAGATCATTCTGGGGCATATTTTATCCCTCGTCTGAAATATTGTGGAATTTCTCACTCCATGGATCATTCTGGAGTCAACGTCATACACGACCTTCCAGTGTGCATCGCTCTCGTCCTCGAAATAATGGAGACCAATTCCTCCTCCATAGATCATTATGGGGCCTATTTCATCCCTCGTCTAGAACACTGAGAAACTTCTCACTCCGTGGATCATTATGGAGCCAACATCACACAATCCTTCCTATGAGTGTTGCTCTCGTCCTCGAAATAATGGAGACCAATTCCTACTTCCACAGATCATTATGGGGCCTATTTCATCCCTCGTCTGGAATATTAAAGAACTTCTCACTCCGCTAATCATTATGGAGCCAACGTCCCACTAACCTATTTGTGTATGCTGCTTTCGTCCTTGGAATAATGGAGACCAATTCATACTCCACAGATCATTATGGGGCCTATTTCATCCCTCGTCTGGAACACTGAGGAACTTCTCACTCCGTGGATCATTATGGAGCCAACGTCATGCACGACTTTCCCGTGAGTATTGCTCTCATCCTTGGAATAATGGAGACCAATTCCTACTCCACAGATCATTATGGGGCCTATTTCATCCATCGTCTGGAATACTGAGGAACTTCTCACTCCGGGGATCATTATGGAGCCTTTCTACTCACGATCGTTCTTGCTTCATCACATCTCCTCTCTAGGGCCTAAGTCAAGCTCTCAGAATATCATCTAGCTCTCGATTGCGCTACGTGAGGGTCGGTGACCACTCCCTCCTTAGAAGAAAACAAGGCTTACCAATGAGAAGGCAAAAATTCAGTTTTATGCCTTATCCCAAACACTCAAATAAATAGCGCAAGACATGAGATGACCAAATGCCCAAGAAAACTTTCATGCTTTATAAAAAGTCATAATATCTCGCTACAGAACACAATACACATTTGCCATTCATGGCTAGCAAGAAATGAACTAACAAAATATATTACTATTCTACACCAAGCGCCACTTCACACTTCCTTCCAGCTAAGCTGAAGTTCGTCCCTGACGAACAGGCTTCTTCCCTTTATCGACCATCTTTAGTAACTGGTCATTGGGGTTCCCTTGCAGTTGTGGACAATTCGATTTCTTGTGCCCGGCTTCTCCGCAGTAATAGCAGGTGGTTGTCTGGGCTCTTTTTGGGCATTGATTCTTGAAATGACCTTGTTCCTTACAAAAGTAACAAACCACCATCCGTCTAGGCTCCTTAAGCTTTTTAGACTCGGGAGTTGAATTCTGTTTGTTATGATCAGGGATGAGACTAGCCTTCTTCCGCTTTTTCTCTGCCTCGACCTCACCTTAACTCTGTCTCATGTCCGTTTTGGTTACTGCAACTCGCCTTACTAGCTTGTCGAATCGGCGAATGCCTAACGAAACCATCATCGACCTCAATCCAGGCCTAAGCCCTTGTTCAAAGCTCAGGGTTTTCTTTGCTTCCTCCTAGACCATCTCTGGTGCATACCGTGACAGCTGAGAAAACTTTGTCTCATATTCCCTGACAGACATATTTTCCTGCTTCAAATTGCGGAACTCCATTGCCTTTTCTTCTTGCACATCCGTGGAAAAATAGTGCTGTCAGAATTCCTCATGGAAATCTTTCCAAGTGATCTGGCCTCCTCCAAGACCACGCATCACGGACCGCCACCAAACTCCGGCGTCCTTCTCTAGTAAGATTGTGGCTAGACATACCTTGCTGTCTTCGGGAGTCATCAGTACCTCAAACACCGTTTCCACCTGACGTATCTAGACATATGTAGCCGTGGGGTCGGCCTGTCCTTCAAAACCGGCGGTTTCATCCTTTTGAACGATTCCACCATCTTTATTGGGTCTGCTGGTGCAGCGACTCCTGGTGTTCCCTGTGGCGGCGCTGGGTTTCTGCTAGCTTCCACAAATGCTCCCATCATCTGGTATATGCGGGTAAACTCTGCTTCAATATTGATGTTTGTACCGTTGGTCCTACTGCATTTGCCCTCAGCCATCCCGCGGTGGTTGTTTCTGATTCTTCTGGACACTCTTCATGGAAAGAAAACACACAGGGTTAGTTCGGGATGTAGGGAAGATCACCACATAAGTCGAAAGGGAACATTCATGATTTTGACCTTCCTACAATCCAAACTGGACCCAGCTATTTAGCATTCTAAGTCAAATTTCCTACTGTGTTAGCCTGTAGTTTGAAGTCAGCTCTGATACCACTTCTGTAGTGCCCCGAATCCTCGTTACCGGACATTCGTGACACTCCCCAGAATCTTTGCTTTCAAATGCATCTCAACACAGTAATAACACGGAAATTTAAAAATGTTTTATTGCCAAATGAGTCATTACATCATTGATTACAACCAATGTCTTGTTCTTGACAAGAATACAATTACATAAACTCAGTACATCTTATTACAAACATACATCACTCCTTTCTGGAAGGTTAACAACTTCCTTTTGGACTGGCAGTCGATGGCTCATTGCTGAAGCTCTGCTGAACGGTCAATCTGCTTCCCTGGGACTTGCTCCTCGGCGTGAGTCTTCTGCTGCACGACTCTAACATCTCTGCACCTGCTCGAAGAGTAGAACCGATACCTCAAAGGTGGGGAACGTCAGTACTTCGACTGACGCAATGCTGATAATACAGCGATCCTCCAAACTAGCAATCACAACCCATCTTCAATGGAAAAGAAAACATGCATCCTAAATTGCGTCGTGCTCGTGTATGCCATGATCTAACAACTAAATGCACCAATCACAAGCCTATTCCAAAGCAAGCAAAACTTGGGAATCTGGATCTGCATGCATCCCATACTACATGTGTTCCAGACCCAATCATGGCCTAATCTAATGCACAAACAAGAATGCACACGATGCACCTACTCTAATGTAATTCAGTTGGGAACGTATGCATCCCATACTACATACTTTTCCAAAATTAACTTCGATGGAAACGTATGCATCCCATACTACATGCTTTCCAAGGAATTCGCCTCTCTTGATTGTAGGGTTCAATCCCTCGCCATGCAACCTATCATTGTACTCATCCAGTTCCCAATAGATTGTCCGTCGCCCAAGGAGGTTGCAGCTGGTCGGTCTAGTTCCGCCACTGCAGTGTCCAAGTAGTCATCGCCAGTTGGTACCCGTGTACGGACCTCCTCAGAAAGACACGTTGAATCCGGTCCTACGACCATTTGATTCCTCACGTCCACCTATGGACTTACGCATGCGTGTTCACCCCAAGATAGAGTCATGAACCTTTATGCATGCATGTTCACCCCAAGATCGAGTCATGAAGATATACCAAAACAAAAAAACCCGTGCATAGGGACGAGAGCACCTCAGGAGGTCAAATCCTCCGGACCTCCCACACCTTACTTCGGCAAAACTTTGGGAATCAACAGATCGAGATACAAGCCGAGGACCCAATCCATGAGTACCGAAAACGTGTCCCTACGACTGGAAGGTACAACACCGACTATGGTTTAATAGACTAATGCAATTTTCAAACCCCTTGATAAACCATTCAAACCCCTACCTTACTCTAATTACTTTGGGTAAGATTTAACTGCTTCCACACTTGCCTATCAGCCTCTGGCCCCTGGCGATACCAGTCCGATTCGCCACTTCCCCGACATGGACTTGTCCAGCATAATGGCCTACGGCTACCGCTACCCCGGATGTGAATGTATGATCGCCCCGTGAGCTTAACTCACTGGCATGCTCGGACATCCTATGCTCGGCAGAAGTCTATAATATATAGGGCATCCATTATCCTAGTGACTAACTCGAGTCACACATCCCACTCTGGGAGTCAACAACCTCAATAACAGAGATCAACCATCCCTAGACACGAGTCATCAACTCAGATAACACACAAGGGAAAATGTCCTCACAACACTTAGTCCAAACCAAGACTAAGCGACCTACGGGTTTCTGCCCGAATCTAAAAATGGTCATAACTCTCTCGATACAACTCCGATTGGAGTGTACGAGCCTAATCTGGAAAGGTAAGATCCTAGGCTACAACTTCCTAGTTGATCATGAGCTTAAATTCAAACATCTAAGTCCTCAAAATAGCCTCTCAAGCTCCAGCTTGTGTGCTTCCTGTGCACGGGCTGCACCTTACCAGTAACACAAAAATCCTACTCGCTCCTCAGAACGTCGCAAACTCAATTTCTATAGAAGGGTGTGGGTGTCCTCAACAACTCTCTAGTTGGTCATGAGTCCAAATTATACCATTAAGTCACCCTAACACACTCATCTATCATCGATACACCAATTCACACAACTTGTCTCTCCAATTCAGAGCACTCAGCTCTACCCTAGGCCTCTGTCCAGTCTTACAAAAATCATAGTAAATCAACCGTTTATTGAAATTGCCTCAAATTGGTCCTGTTGGAAATATCTAGGTGTCCACTACAACTCTCTAATGAATCAGGTTCACAAAATGTGCTTCTAACAGGTCTCAAATTCCCAACCTCTACAGTGTATCAAAACTGGCTGAAAACAGCACTGTGCATAATCATAAAATCATAGTAAATTCCACACTTGTCCAAATGACATAAAAATTATGGTGGTGAAACTAGATATCATATCCAACATCATGCAAAAGACCTCATGTCAAAATTCTAATTATACAATGAGTACTATCTATTGTAAATATGCACAGAAACCATCAAATTCTCCAGTTCTACATCAGCTACTGATTAAAGCTCGATTTTTTTCATGTCTATAAACTCATTCAAATAATTTACTAACTTTTTTACATAATCTACATGCATGCAGGAACATAGGGTAAAAACTGTAGATCAATAGCATGCTTCAATAATTCATGAAAATTCCTACAATATCAGCCATTCTGTTTATCTTTTGCTGAATCTGCCTTACGACACAGTTGCATCTCATGATTTTATTAAAATATGAAATGACCATAGAAAAATCTGATATAAATTATGAACGATCCTAACACATATATGAACAAAACATTTAAATTTCATGGTCTAATTCGTTATATTTTGCTCTCGAGAAAATCCACAAAATGGTACTCCGAATCAATTTTTCTAATTCAATTCTGACTTCAACTTTCAACTCTTAGATGATCAACCTTATCCATCCTACCAAACATGCATGCAATCAAAATCAATTAAAAGACAAGAAAACAAGGTTTAGAGAAATTCCCCTCCCGTGGTTGTAGTAGAGGAATGATCTTCTTCAGGCTTCCTTCCTTGGAAATCTCTTCTTGAGCCTTCTTCTTCACTCTCTTCTTCCTTCCCTCCTATTTCCCTTGAAGTGGTTTTCTGAAATTTCCAGAGAAAAGAGGGATAATGACGTGGGAAGATGAAGGAGAAGAGAGGGGGTAATAGGCCGGTTTTGACTAGGGGTAGGTTTTAGGGTGTAGGTGGTTTTTTTTTATAGACCAAAATAATGTCTCATGGTCCATGGTTTTGGTGTTAGTTGTGTAGGCTGCCCAAATAAGCCTTAATGAGTTCCAACGGGTGCGAGACGAGCTGTTTTAACGAGTGCACACAGTATATATCCACTGTAGCATCATATAGTGTTATATTTGAATAAGCGTTGTACCGAAAACTAGCATTTATACTAGTATCTATCCTCCTCGTTCTCGTGCATCTTTTTCGAATGCAATCCTCCCATGACCCATCCCGTAACCCTAACCACATACCATGATATCAAAATCAAACAAAAATACTGTAATCATGCGCCCGCATACGAACAATATACATACATACATATATGTTCAGGTATTGTAAAATACGGGGTGTTACAAATACCATCCTGGTAAAGTGAACTTGGTGCCTGATGCTTTGAGCAGGAGACTGGTAGTTATGTTTCTTACTCAGCAGAGTGATCTCATTGAGCTGATGAGGAGGTTCGATTTGGTTATTTTGTTGCCGAGTTCTGGTCGGAGTTGTTTGGCGCTCCAGCTGCAGTTGTCTCTTGGTTACCAGATCATGGAGGCGCAGGGTGGTGATGCGTAGTTGCAGAGTTTTCGAGCTGAGGTTGAGTCTGGGTCTATGACGTACATGGTTATTCATGCTGATGGATCGCTTCGTTTTGGTTCCCGGTTGTGTGTCCCTAAGGGTGAAGTTCGTCAGAGGTTGCTTGAAGAAGCTCATCAGTCTTCGTATTCCAACCATCCTGGCAGTACTAAGATGTATTGGGATTTGAAGCTTCATTTCTGGTGGCATGGTATGAAGTGGGCTGTTGCTCGGTTTGTTTCTCAGTGTTTGGCCTGCCGGTAGGTTAAGAAAGAGCATCAGTGAACCATTGGACTTCTTCAACCACTTCCTATTCCAGAGTGGAAGTGGGAACATATCACTATGGATTTTGTGATCGCTTTGCCGAGGAGTCCTAAGGGTCATAATGCTATTTGGGTGATTGTCGACCATTTGACGAAGAGTGCTCACTTCATTCCTTTTCGTGTCGGTCAGTCTACTGAGAGCCTAGCTGAGAGGTATACACAAAAGATTGTTAAACTTCATGGGGTTCCAGTCAGTTTTGTATCCGACAGGGATACGAGATTCAGATCTCAGTTTTGGGAGAGTCTTCCGAATAGTTTGGGGAGTAAACTAAAGTACAATACAACTTTTGATCCCCAGACTGATGGACAGTCAGAGCGGACTATTCAGATTTTTGAGGACATGTTGAGGTCCTGTATGCTTCAGTTTGGCGGGTCTTGGGAGGATCATTTGCATCTCGTAGAGTTCTCGTAGAATAATAGCTTTCAAGCTAGTATTAAAGCTGCTCCGTTCGAGGCACTCTATGGGCGGAAGTGCATATCACCAGTATACTGGGATGACATTGGTGAGAGAAAGTTGTTGGGTCCTGAGTTGATCACTAAGACAGTGGATGTTGTGGTTTAGATCAGGAAGCACTTGTAGGCAGCTCAGGATCGGCAGAAGCGATGGGCTGATGTTCATCGGAGAGTTTTGGAGTTTGGCGTTGGTGACCATGTTTTCCTTAAGATATCGCTGTGGCGCGGTGTCATTCGGTTCGGTGGTGGGGGCAAGTTTAGCCCGAGGTTTATTGGACCGTTTGAGATTTTGGAGCGAGTAGGCAAGGTGGCCTATTGTCTTACATTGCCGCCAGCATTATCAGGAGTGCACGATGTTTTCCATGTCTCACAACTCAGGAGATATATCCGAGATGAGAGCCACGTGATCGACTATTCTGAGTTGACCATTCGGCCAAATTTGACTTGTGAGATTCCGCCAGCTGCTATTATTGATCGGCGGGAGAAAGTGCTTAAGAACAAGCTCATCAAGTTGGTTTGTGTTGCTTGGAATCCTCACTCTCCTAGTGAGTCGACTTGGGAGCTGGAGGAGGAGATTCAGCAGAAGTTTCCTCATTTGTTTAAGTTGTTTTGTTTTGTTCTTTTGGTTGTTTTGGGGTTACCCTACGTATCTTCTTTTTGAATTTTGAGGACGAAATTCTTCTTGTTAGGTGGGTAGGATTGTAACCCTATTTTTCATTTTGTGTATTTTGGAGTGTATTTTTCGTTTTGGTGTATTTTCTCTCTTGTATTTTTCTGAACCGTATAATGGAGTTGTTTTCAATATATATTCGTTTTATTTTCATTTTGAGCTCCTTGTGTGTGTTTGGTTGTCTCTTTTGTTTCGTTCTTCATTATTTTGTTCTTTCTTCATTTTGGTCTCGTTCTCTTTATTTTTATTTTTCTTGGGTGGTTGTGGTGGTGATTGGTTGTCCAATTTTTTTCCAATCCTATTATTTTGATCCCTAATAAGATTTCCGCCAGGTAAAATTCCCAATCCTATTTGTATTCCAATTTAATTGACCCGAATCCAAAACCCTTTTGGTAAACCTACTACTACTCCTAATTACCCACAACCCAAATACCCATTAAACCAACTTGTGTTTCTCAACCCTAATCCCCATATATATATACTCTCTAATCCCTCTCATCTAAACCCTAACCCTAATTCCCTTACTCCTAGAAACCAGGCCTCCCCCTCTCTCCCCCTCTCCTTGTTTGGGGCTGCACACCCAGGCCAGCCCAGGCCACCACTGACCCTACCTCAGGCCAACCCTACTCCAGGCCGACACCCACTCTCCCTGGCCTGTGTGCAAACCCGACAGCCACCAAGTTCGATCCCCTCTTCAAGCTTGTACAACTACCTCCTTGACCATCCCGACCATCTCACACCACCCCACAATCCCTCGTCTCTCTCTCGTGGTGTTCTCTCGTGGCTGCAAGCCACTATCGCCAATCATCCCTCTTGGATCATCTTGCTTTTGGAGTTTTTGTTCGCATGGAGATTTTCGCTCTAGTTGCATGGATTCATTCATTCTCAGATTTCCATTCGTGGATTTTGCTCCTACTCTTGATTTGCATCGTTTTTCATCTTCTGTTAAGGCAAGTAACTTGTACTCCAATTCATTTGTTTGATACAAGTCAAAAATACCACCTATAGTGTAATTGGGTCTAGAGACGACTCTTGTTTGTGATATGCTTGATGGGTTTTTTCTCTATTGAGAAAATTTGACCATAGATGACTCACGAGACAATATGGACATGAATTAACTTAGGATTTATCTGTTCTTGATTTTGATCATGTATGTGAGACTTTTGGTGAGAATTCGTGATTTAGTTGAGACCCATGTGAAATACTTGGTGTGGACATGTTAGTTACCCTAATTTTTTATGTTTAGATACTTGGTAGACCCGATTTCATGTTTGGTTTTGTTTTGAACAAGTTTTGTATGATACATGTTGAGTTGTTGTTAAAGGGAAAAATCTGTCTTTTGTCGCTGATCTGTTTTGTTTAATGTTTTGGACTGTCTTAAAGTCAGTATCTTAATTTCGGTATAAAACATGAATTTTAGAGAATTTTTTCTATTTTCAAACCCCTCTAACCTTGAGTGATTTAGTTTTCGTATGACTGAGTTATGACTGTTTTACTACAGAGGTGTCGACATTTTCCAAATTCTGTTTTTCGGTAATTTTGATGACAAATCATTTTAAAGAACTATGCTACATATATTATTTTGATCCAAAACTTTGGTCAGTGTTTCTTTATCAAGTTAGGGATTACCCAGAATTTTGTTGAATTTTATTAATGAGTTTATGTATTGTTTCATGCTCGTTTATGAAATCTATACTTGTTGTATTTTGTTCGTTGTTCTGTGAAGAACCTTATTTTCACTACGATTCCTTTTACTATATGAAAAATGTTTGTGAAATATGAAAGCTAGTAAACTTTATCTATTTTTATATTCTTTTGGCGGATTGGATTTCGTTTCACTGGTTGCGAGATATCATAGTTTTCGTACAGCAGTGTTCGGAATTCCAGATTTGCCAAACTATGGTTTATCGATGTTTTCTTATTTTTGATGACTGATCTAATTTCACAGGAAAATTCTAAAACATTATATTTAGATACTGGACATATAGGGAAATCCCCTAGATATTTTGTGGATTTATTTATTGAGTTTTCATGTTATTTTCCTACTCTTGAATACGTTTTCCTGATTTCTGGCTGAACTTATTTTCTGTATTCAAATCAGTTTTGAGCTATGTTTTTGTGAAATAATATATGACTTATTTATACTCGACGGATTCGGTTGGGAGTTTACTTTCTAGAAGTTTTGACGGATTCAGATTTGCATGTTTTTAATACTAGGAATCACTGTTTTACTACAGTATGGTCTTGCTGTCCAGAAACTGAGATTTGTTTATTATAGTTCTTTTGTGAGATATCTTGCACACGTACATATTTATCTTGCAACTTGCACATATTACATGATCATGACATGATATACTTTATATGTTTTGCACACCTACATGCTTGTTTGACGTTAATAATAAATAACCAAGCCGGGGTTAAGGGAAAGATCTAGTAGTGGATAGTGCAGAAACGTGTACTCAGAAGAACCTTGTGGTTATTGGAGCTTATTTACATGTGGAGCTTGACACGATATACATGACACGTACACACATAATACTGGAACTTGTTTAGATGATACATGATTACATGATACTTGGAGCTTGTCTCTGAGTACACTGCCCTGTATGGTCCCCTATGAAATCTAAAGCGAAACTGTTTGTTGTCGCAACCATATGATATGTTTTTGGGGCGCATGAAGTGCTACCTAGATAGTAATAACTACAAGACTTGGTTGCTTACTAATTGAATAGTACATGTTATATATACTCTTAAGGTAGTGTTGTTGTTGTTGTTGTGGCTGCTTACTTATTTATGATATGTGGGTTGATGGATTATAGTAGTGAGAATTTGGATTGAAGAAGGGGAGTGGGGGTGTTTAGGTAACTTAAGAGATTTCTAGTTCAATAATGCTTAATTTTCTTGAAGATCTTGCAGTCTTCTTTCCCCTCAGTTTAGATTGGTACGTAGTTAGTTTATGGTGATAACGTATCTTTGAAAAAAAGGCGATTCAAGATGGAGCTCCTACCAACTCCCATCTTCTCCTCTTCCTCACCACCAGTCCACTTCTCCGTCACTCTCCCCGACCCTCCCTCTCTTCCTTTCTAATCCCTCATCCTCTTCTGCTTGAAAGAACCCCCACACCTCTCTTCTCCTTAACCTTAACCTCCCTCTAGAATCGTTTATTTGTACTCGCCATACACTGCTTCGGTTGGCCGTTACACCTTCGTCTTACATCGAACCTCTTGACTTCATTCCAGTATGTTGTCGGAATTGGAGCTCAGTGGATGCAAACCCAACGAGAGGGTCTGCCACACCACTACCACCCCATCACCCCCTCCCCTACCTCCGACACCCCAGACCCTCCACCTCACAAAATTGATCCTACGACAGACCCCAATCCAACACTGGCCCCAAACCCAACTACAAATGCTATCCTACAGTCCTTCTGCAGTGAGGGCGAACCCTCAGGGCTCAGAGACGCCATCTCCCCTCAGCGGGCACATCAAAATGCACATCCTAGGCTTGAGGGGAGAGGCTCAATTCATCACCGCCCATCGGTAGCGCTTCAGCCAAGAGGACGGGCCCAAAGAGAGGGTCCTCCTACATGCCAGTTTCGGCGTAGGAGAACCCCCCCGGTGACTTATGCAATAGAGGGTCCTCCTACAATACTGAAGTGCATCACAGGGACTTCTACAGGGACACTTATGCAAGAGAAAGAAACAGAAGCCACCGTGATACAACCCACAAACCCCCTCACCACAAAGAACCAAGAAAACTTCACAGTGACCCTTACCAGCATCCACACAACTACAGAGAGCATGCTCGCTCATTCTCTCCACCAAAACCAACAGCGCCAGTGGCCTATTACCTATCTCCAAATGCTACTACACCCCCGATGGAACCCAACAAGCACATCCAACTCCAACCTACTGCTCCCCCCCCACAACCCCCCCCCCCCCCCCCCAGCTACTTCCAAGGAAGCTTCCCCCCGACCATCCAAGGTCCACCGTTGTATGGGCCCAAAGAAGGGATCCAAACGATGAAGCTAAGGAGGGCGAAGGGCTACCTCCGATTGGAGTAGAGACGGGGAATTGGCAGGAAGTTATTCACAAAAGAAAAAGAAAATCAAAGTCCCCACCACCAGCACCAAAGGATTTCAGAAAGCAACAGAGAAAAGGGAAGTGCAAACTGATGCCGTGCTTCAACTGCGGAGAGTTGGGACACTACTGGATGGAGTGCACCAAAGAAGTGCGTTGTCTAAGGTGTATGATGTGGGGTCATATGTCTTACAATTGCACAAATTTCATCGCTTCAAACAATGACGAAGAGAGGTGCGTATATCGGGGGAGATCTCCTGACAACCCAGTGACCATCAAGCTCGCCAACAGCCTTGCTACTATAAAATCGGAGGAGAAATGGCTGAGGCAGTGGTGCGTAGTGGCATGAGTTACTCCAGGCAGACCATCGGAGGGCCACATTCTCCAAGCTTTGAACGCGAGATGGCCACTGAAGGCACATCGTGACTGGGTCGTCAAGAGAATGTGTCCCCTCCAGTTTTTGGTTTCCTTCCCCTCACCACAAAAGATGATAGAGGTCACCAGAATTGCTACAGTGGACTTTGGGCATTTTAAACTGGATTTTAAAGCATGGTCGCCGAGCTTCGGTGCTGAAAGACCGCAGGGTATAGCTATTGGGTATGGATTCACAACGTACCGCTTCATTTTTGGAAGAAGGAGGCCTTGCAAGAGATAGTCTCCGACTTCGGCACTGTGGAAGAAATTGACGAGAAGACCGTTCGTCGATCGGAAATAGTATCGGCAAGGATACTGATAAGAAGTAGGGACATCGCATTAATGCCGAGATTTGCAAAGGTATTATCATACGAGGACTCCTACCTCTTACGCTTTGTCCTCGACAAACACGCTGACGAGAAGACAGACCACACCTCCATAACTTCCCCAGCACCCCCAGCCTCTTTCAAAGACGGTCGAAGCTACAAGCAAGTGACCTCGCCAACATGGGAGCTCACCATAGATGGGACCCACGAGGTGGAGAGGGCCTATCGAGAGGTCATCAAGGCGGCAAGAGAGATGGAAGCACGCCAAGAGGCCACAGGGGAGGGATCAGAGAGACTTGGGGCAGGGAGGGACGCCGGTGGTCAACTTCAGGGTCAGACCAAGGGATCCAACGGCCAAGATATCCCTAGCCCAGATCTGGTAAACCTTTCGACATCAGGGGCTGCTCAGAAAAAGGGCAAGGAGCAGATTACCCAAATCTGCAAGCGAGCGCTGCAAAGTGGTCAAACACTGCAGGCATCTGAAGAGGGACAGGCTGTAGATCTAGGTAGGGAGACAGGACTTGGAGGCCCCAAAAATGGCATTCACCAATCCCGCTGCAACAAGCATGCTTCGGGACGAGAGCTGGTGAGGAACAAGCCCAGCTTCGAGAAAAAGTTAAAAGAGAAAGCTCTATCCACCAGAGAGTGGGTAGAAAAGGTGTGGAAAACACCAGATGGGCAAAAAGTAGCTTCTTTGGAACTAGGGAGTCAGATCTTAGAGGCCAGTTTGGGGAAAGAGACGAGCGGAGTGCCGCTCGCTCACAGAGATGAGAGCCCAAAGGGAAGTGAGAAGAGAGGGGTTTCTGGCACTCGAGATTTGAGAGAGCCCAAAAATGGGAAAGAAGCCAACGAAGAAGGAGATACCCAACTCGTTGTGATACTTAAGGAGAAAGAGGATAGAGTTTTGGCGCTCAAAGCATCAATAAGAACGCCTTTAACTTTGTTAAAGGCAAAGACTGCAACAGCCGCTGCTTCACCCACTAGGCATTCGCCACGTGGGAAGGGGGGGTGAGTTTACCGCCTATGACAGTAGGGGTGCCGTTTCGAAGATCGAGATGAGCGGTGTGCTGCACCATGGTATAGAAGAGACGAGCGGTGTGGTGCACCACGGAGGAATTGAGCGTAACGTGGGATTTTTATCCTATGTGGGTGGGGTGGGTGGTGTGAACCCTATAGGAGGTAATGGGCCTATAGAGGGGCCCAAGATGCTTCTTTTCACCCCTGCAACAAGTGAATTATCTTGGGTAAGCAGACGGAGTGTGGGCCCATTGAGGGGTCCGCCAAAGGAAGCACCGCTACTTTTGTAGAGCCTTCGGCAATTTGTGGGCTCAATGAGGAGTCCACAATGAGGGAGTCCACTCTACAATTACAAAACCAGCATGCAGATAGTGATGAGGACCCAGAAGGGCTCCTTAACCTGGACGTTGACTACTCATTTACAGACGAGGAATCAGAGGATTTAGAATTTACTGCTGATACACAAAGGGAGCTTTCACCAGAGATGGTCCTGTCCACACTGCCAGAGTTGGCTCTAGGATACAGTACTGGATCATCTCACAGGACGGTTGCATTCAGGGTGCAGCGATCGCCTAAGAGGGCTCACGCGGAGTCCTTGGATGACTATTTAGAGGTAGCAGCGGCAGCCAAAGCGGCTAAACTTGACGACGGAGGTACAAAATTTTTTTTAGCTAATATTTTAAATTTCATGTCAGACTCTGAAGTTTTTCTCTTAGCCAAAACCTGTGGTTTAGAAGTATGTGATAAAGAACGCAACGCTTTACTTCTCAATAAAATTAGTGGTTGGGAAACTGAAAGGGTTAAATCTAGTGATCAAATGGAACTAGGAACCAACTCCAGGGGGATAGTGGTCTCTGAGGGCGAAACCCATCCATCTCCCTCACACACAGGTCATCACGGACATAGATCACCAATGAATACACTATTCTGGAATGTCCGGGGGCTGGGGGATAGAGGGAAAAGAGATATGGTTAGGGACGTCATCATTAAGTCCAAGGCAGAAGTGGTTGGGTTACAGGAGACCAAACTTGTGCACGGGGCCAAACTCAAGAGAATAGGGGGAACAGAATTAAAGAATGGGTGCTACGCCCATCCGCGGGAGCCTCGGCGGGAATTGCTATTGGCTTCAACCCAGACCTGCTCACTTGTTTCGAGGTTTACAGTGGTACATTCTCCCTGACTACCCGGCTGGAATGACGATCTGATAACTGGATGCACACTCTTACTATCGTTTATGGACCGAACGTGGCTACAGAGCGTGATGCCTTCTGGCAAGAGCTGGTCAGTTTTCGACTCCGTTGGCCGGGTGCCTAGATTGTCGCGGGGGACTTCAATATTACTCGATTTGCTTTCGATCACAAGGGAAGAGGTTCCACCGATAGGCACAGAGCAGAGTTCAATAGGGTGATCACGGACCTAGAGCTGATTGATATCCCTATTAATGATAAACTATTTACGTGGTCTAACATGCAGTCTGCTCCGATAATGGCAAAACTGGACAGGATATTAATTTCGATAGATTGGGAGGCTAAGTTCCCTCTAGCAACCGCTAGATCGATCCCTAGGCCTACATCAGACCATACTCCGATCCTTCTTGACACTGGGATACAGGGAGCCCAAAGGCCTAGGAAATTCAGATTTGAGAAGGCCTGGCTAGAGATTCAGGGGTTTCACCACATGGTGATGAAAAACTGGGCGCTCCCAGTGACTGGCACGGATGCTGCAGGCCGATGGTGTGAAAAAATATGCAGATTAAGGAAGCGCCTGCGTAAATGGAATCGATCAAGGTTCTCGACCATCTGGCGCGCAAAAGACTCCTTTTTGGAAGGAATTGATGAACTAGAAAGATTGTAAGAAACGAGAGTCCTGTCACAGGAGGAAAGAAACAGACTTCTCGAGCTCCGAGAGAACATCGCCAATCTCTATAAGCTGGAAGAAATCAAATGGCAACAAAGGTCAAGGATCTCGTGGTTCAAAGAGGGAGACGCGAACACGGCTTACTTCCACCGAGTGGCAAGTGCAGACGCAGGTCCAACCTTATTCTGTCATTAGAGACAAACTCGGGGACAGTGCAAGATGAACAAGTGATTTCCACAACCTTTCAAGGCTACTAAAAGGATCTCTTGGGGAAGAAGAATGACTTCAGGATTCCACTTAGGAATGATTTATGGCAGACATACCAGATCGAGTCATCGCCAACTTTATCCACCCTGGAAGCTCCTTTCTCGGAGGAGGAAGTAAAAAAGGCCATCAATCACATGGGAGCTGACAAATCGTCAGGGCCAGACGACTTCCCAATGATGTTCTTCCAAATTTTCTGGGAAGAAATTAAAGGGGACTATATGGCACTGCTGGACGAATTTTTTAACAACAAACTCAAATTAGGCATGTTCAATTTTGCGGAAGTCATCCTGATACCAAAACGGAAGGAGTCAACGAGAGTGGGAGATATTAGACCGATTAGCCTCATAAACTGTTCGGCTAAGATTATCACAGAGGTCATAGCTATCTTCCTAGGCAGTATTATGGACAGCCTAATCAGTAAATCTCAATCAGGTTTCATCAAGGGCAGAAATATTCTAGACTGTGTGGCCACCGCTGAGCATGTTATCCACCGCTGCCATACGAGCAACTCTAAGAACTTCCTCCTAAAACTGAACTTTGAGAAAGATTATGACTCCGTCGATTGGGAGTGCTTGTTGGAATCTCTCAGGGGAAGGGGCTTTAGGAATAAATGGATAAGCTGGATCAGACAGTGCTTGCACACTAGCAAAACTGCAATATCAGTGAATGGGCGGCCTGGGCAGCCATTCCCTTGCAGGAAGGGACTCCGAAAAGAGGACCCGCTATCTCCACTCCTATTTACTATCATAGCGGATGTGCTGAGGGCTATGCTGGAGAATTGTCAGCAAAAAGGTTGGATTACGTCGGTGGCCAGTAGCACATCTAATCAAGGGTGCACGATCCTTCAATATGCAGATGCCACCCTACTTTTTGGTAATGGGACCAGACCTGAAACAGTCTGCTTTAAAGGGACCCTCTACTGTTTTGAGGCCTGGTCAGGCCTCAGGATAAATTTTCACAAGAGTGCACTGATTCCAATTACCCTATCCGATGACGAAACACGGGAACATGCTACCAACTTAATTGTATGACGGATGGGTTCCCAATCAAATACCTTGGGCTCCCACTCAGACCAGGGAAGCTAACTAAATCGGACTGGCTGCCTATCATAGACAGGGTGGAGGACAGTCTGTCTGGTTGGAAAGGTAAATCACTGTCACTCGGGGGCAGAGTGGTACTCATCAACTCAGTGTTGTCTAATCTGCCTATCTACTACATGTCATTTTTTGAGCTTCCAAAATGGGTGTTCCAGAGGATTGACCGGATCCGAAAAAGATTCCTTTGAAAAGGGACAAATTCGAATAAGGGAGGTTACCACCTGATCAAATGGAGTATCGCTTGCATGAAGAAGTAACATGGAGGACTAGGCATCATCGACCTTAGAGATATGAACCTCGCCCTCCTGGGGAAAAGGTGGTGGAAGGTATTTCACAACAGCGGGGAAGGATGGAAAGATTTCATTCAACCTTACCTACGGGGAAAAGGCACGAGAAGCCTAGGCTTCCGAGTAGGGGCTAAAGTCTCCCGACTCTGGAAAGGAATTACCAAGGCAAGAGGACCGTTCAATTCAGCAGTTACGTCGACTATCGGCAATGGACGGTCCACCAGATTCTGGTGGGACAGGTGGTGTGGTGCTCATACTCTAAAGGAAACTTTCCAGAACTGTATGAGAAGTCGAGTCGACCGAATATGTCTGTAGCCGAGGGTTGGAAAAGGGGAAATTAGAGGCCGTCGTTCCAAGGAACGCTTACCCCAGAACTTCATCAGCAACTGCTTGACTTGCAAGCACACATCACACGAACCGGCATAAGGTGCGCCCAAGGCCCAGATCAGATGCGTTGGGGGCTTGAGAGCAAGGGAGCTTTCACGGTCAGATTTCTGTATCATCGAATTCACTATCGAGGATGCAGACCCAGCTGGGCACAGGTATTGTGGAAGGCGAAAACCCCCCTTAAAATCAGAGTATTCCTATGGCTAGTGCTCAATAATGCAATCCTCACTAGAGAGAACCTTGCCAAAAGACAACCACAGATTGCGACCAACGGTGGTTTCTGCAACATGCATGCGGAAGATCTAAATCACCTTTTTATTCACTGCCCAAGAAGTAAGGCAACCATGGTGGAGGTACTCCGAGCCTTAGGAACAGGTGACTACCCCTGCGAATATGAGGATTTGTGGATTGGCCCCAAATTTACCTCGATTTGCCAAGAAATGAAGGATGCGTGGTACATCGCAATTACGGCAACAACATGGGTGTTATGGCTAGACAGAAATAATTTTTATTTTCGTGCTTCATGTAATAGTATTTCTGATAACCTTACTCATATCATGCATCTAACTTCTTTTTGGGCCACAGCTACGGCCACGGGGGCAAGAGGAAGGATAGCCAGAGTATTCCATGTGGAGGAGTTTGACGATGAGGAGGTAGAGTTTGGGCCGACACTGGACTGAGGGGCTGGCTTCACCAGTCGTGTCACATTCTCTGCTACTTTGTATTTTGTACCAACCTACTGTACTCTTTGGTTGTTTGATGTATGGGTAGTTAGACCCACCCCCCAGGGTTTGATGGGGGTGTATGTTTTTTATTTCTTACATTGTACTTTTGTGTTCTCCCGGTTCACTGGGGTTGTTTTATTAACCTCTTATTAATGAAAGAGGGTGGCATTATTCCACCTTTAACCTCGAAAAAAAAAATAATAACTATAAGACTTGATACATGATACTTGAACATGATACATGCCCACTTGATGCTTGAACATGATACATGCCCACTTGACACTTGACTAAATGATACATGAGATTTGATACTTGATACATGCAACATGATTACAAGATTCTTGATACTGGTTACTTGATGCATGACACTTGTTTACTTGACACTCGACACATGCTATTATATTTACTCATCTTGCCATGCTTTGATTTATATCCTGTATTCATGATTATACCATGCTAGGTTATTACTTAGATTTACCTATCCCATGTACTTGTATCCTACATTATAAGTGGCCCGTAACTTCAATTGACGGGTACTTGTTTTTCTTCTTCCTTCTCCTATAAATTTACTAATTGCAGATCAGGATGGTCGGCTACTAGATGGTATTGGCAAGATGATGTACTAGTGCTGGATTTGATGCTTTATAGTGTTGCTTGAACTTGAATAAGATGTACTTGATTACTTGGATATTTATCTTGTATTTGGGCGATGTGACATAGAATATTTGACTTGTTCAGAATTTGATTATTTGAGATTATTATATTTGGTTTCAAGTAATTTTTGTTGGTGTCTTGTTTCAATTATGCATATCTGGTTGTATCTTTTGCTTCTGACTCTGATTATCTTGTGAAATATTGTAAAGATTCCTGAACAGCTTATGGATGATGAAAATCATTCGCTGGGCTTTTGTCTCGTATCCGTATTCCGTATTCTTTTTGGGGAGCAGGGCGTGACACCTGTTTTTGTGAAATACTATATGACTTATATATACTTGCTGGATTCGGCTGAGAGTCTATTTTCCAGATTTTCTAACGGATCTAGATTTGCATGTTTGTGGCAACGGGAATCCCAAATTTGGTGCAGTACTGTCTTGTTGTCCTGAACTAGAATTTTCGATGTCATAATCGTTTATGTGTTGTCTTTCACCTGTACATGTCTATCTTTCAACCTGAACCTGTTACTTATTCATACCATGATATTCTTCCCATGTTTTTGTACACGCACATACCTGTTTGATAATAATAATAAGAAGAAACTTAGCCGGGGTTTATAGGGAAAGATCCAATAGTGAAAATTGTAATACCCTGAATTTTTGTTAAATGTGAAATTATGATTTTACATGTTGCGCACGTACAAATTTTTGCATAAATATTTTCTTATGAAATGATTTTTCTATAACATTGTCACGCCCCGCTTCCCAAATAGAATACAGAATACGAATACGAGACAAAAGCCCAGCGAATGATTTTTATCATCCATAAGCTGCTCAAGAATCTTTCCAATATTTCACAAGATAATCAGAGTCGGAAGCAAAAGATACAACCAGGCATGCATAATTGAAACAATATACCAACAGAAATTACTTGAAACCAAATATAATAATATCAAATAATCAAATTCTGAACAAGTCAAAAATTCTGGGCCACATCGCCCAAATACAACATAAATATCCAAGTAATCAAGTACATCTTATTCAAGTTCAAGCACCAATAATAATAATAAAATCATAAAGCATCAAATCCAGCACTAGTATATCATCTCGCCAATACCATCTGGCAGCCGACCATCCTGATCTGCAATTAGTAAATTTGCAGGAGAAGGAAGAAGAAAAACAAGTACCCGTCAATTCAAGTTATAGGCCACTTATAATGTAGGATACAAGTACATGGAATAGGTAAATCTAAGTAACAACCTAGCATGGTATAATCATGAATACAAGATATAAATCATAGCATGGCAAGATGAGCAAATATAATAGCATGTGTCGAGTGTCATGTAAACCAGTGTCATGCACAGTGTAACCAGTACCAAGAATCAAGTAATCATGCAGCATGTATCAAGTATCAAATCTCATGTATTATGTATTCAAGTGTCAAGTGGGCATGTATCATGTTCAAGTATCATGTATCAAGTCTTGTAGTTATTACTATCTAGGGAGCACTTTATCTGCCCCAAAAACATAACACGTGGTTGCTACAACAAACAGTTTCGCTTTAGATTTCATGGGGGACCATACAGGGTAGTGTACTCAGGGACAAGCTCCAAGTATCATGTAAACAAGCTCCAAAACCCAAACAAGCTCTAGTGTCATGTGTGTACGTGTCATGTATATCGTGTCAAGCTCCACATATAAACAAGCTTCAATAACCACTAGGTTCTTCCGAGTACACGTTTCTGCACTATCCACTACTAGATCTTTCCCTTAACCCCGGCTTGGTTATTTTATTATTAAGTCAAACAAGCATATAGGTGTGCAAAACATATCAAGTATATCATGTCATGATCATGTGACAAGTGCAATTTGCAAGATAAACATGTACATGTGCAGGATATCTCATAAAAGAATAAAATAGGAAAATCTCAAGTTCAGGATAGCAAGACCATACTGTAGTAAAATAGTGATTCTCAGTATTACCAACATGCAAATCTGAATCTGTCAAAATGTCTAGAAAATAGACTCCCAACCGAATCCAGCGAGTATAAATAAGTTATATATTAATTGACAAAAATATAGCTCAAAACTGATTTGAATACAGAAAATAAGTTCAGCCAGAAATCAGGAAAACGTATTCAAGAGTAGGAAAACAACATGGAAACTCAATAAATAAATCCATGAGAAATCTGGAGTATTACCCTATATGTCCGGTATCTGAATAAAGTTTCAGAATTTTCCAGTGAAATTAGATTAGTCATCAAAAATAAGAAAATATCGATAAACCATAGTTCGGCAAATCTGGAATTCCCAACACTGCTGTATGAAAACTATGATCTCTCGCAACCAGTGAAACGAAATCCAATTCTAACAAAGGGATATGAAAATAGATAAAATATACTGGCTTTCATATTTCACAAATATTTTTCATACAGTAAAAGGAATCGTAGTGAAAATAAGGTTCTTTACAGAACAGCGAGCAAAATACAGCAAGTATAGATTTCATAAACGAGCATGAAACAACACATAAAACTCACCAAAATTCTGGATAATCCCTAACTTGATAAATAAAAATTGACCAAAGTGTTGGATCAAAATAATATATGTAGCATAGTTCTTTAAAATAATTTGTCATCAAAATTACCGAAAAACAGAATCTGGAAAGGATCGACACCTCTGTAGTAAAACAGTTATAACTCACTCATACGAAATCAAAATCAAGCAAGGTCAGAGGGTTTGAAAATAGATAAAATTCTCTAAAACTCATGTTTTATACCGAAATTAAGATACTGACTTTAAAACAATCATAAACAGCAAACAAAACAGATCAGCGACAAAATACAGATTTTTCCCTTTAACAATTCAACATATATTATACAAAACTTGTTCAAAACACAACCAAACATGAAATCGAGTCTACCAAGTGTCTAAACATCATAAATTAGGGTAACTAATATGTCCACACCACGTATTTCACATGGGTCTCAACCAAATCACGAATTATCACCAAAAGTCTCATATACATGTTCAAAATCAAGAACGGATAAATCCTAAGTTAATTCATGTCCATATTGTGTCGTGAGTCATCTATGGTCAAATTTTCACAAAAGGGACAAAATCCATCAAGCATATCAAAAACAAGAGTCATCTCTAGACCCAACTACACTATAGGTGGTATTTTTTACTTGTATCAAACAAATAAATTGGAGTACAAGTTACTTGCCTTAATCGGAGATGAAGAACAACGAAAACCAAGAGTAACGAGAAAAACCCACGAACAAAAAATCACGAATCAATGAATCCAAGCAAACTAGAGCAAAAGTCTCCACACGAACATAACTCCAAAAGCGAAAGATGACGGCGATGTTGGCTTACGGCCACGAGAGAACCCAAGAAAGCGAGACGAGAGATTAAGTGGTTGTGCGAGAGGGTTGGATGGCCAAGGGGATGAGAGATTGGGTTTGGGGTGTTGCCCGGGTGGTATGCGGCCGAGAGGAGGAGAAGGGGGCTGTCGGCTTGCCTGGGCTGCTCGGGTGTGCATAGGTTGGAGGTAGTGGGGGGTCGGCCTGGGTTGTGTGCGGGTGTGGCTCAAGCAAGGAGGAAGGGGGAGGCCAGGATGCTTGAAGTTAGGGTTAGGGTTTGGAAGAAAGGAATTGGAGAGAGTATATATATATATGGGGATTAGGGTTTAGAAATACAAGTTGGATTAATGGGTATTTAGGTTGTGGGTAATTAGGAGTAGTAGTAGGTTTACCAATGAGTTTTGGATTTTGGGTCAATTAAAATAGGAATACAAATAGGATTGGGAATTTTGCTTGGCTTTGGAAATCTTATTAGGGATCAAAATAATAGGATTGGAAAAAAATAGGAGAACCAATCACCACCACAACCACCCAAGAGAAATAAAAAAAAAGAACGAGACCAAAATGAAGAAAGAACAAAATAATGAAGAACGAAACAAAAGAGACAACCAAACACACACAAGGAGCTCAAAATGAAATAAAACGAATATATATTGAAAACAACTCCAATATACGGTTCAGAAAAATACAAGAGAGAAAATATACCAAAACGAAAAATACACTCCAAAATAAACAAAATGAAAAGCAGGGGTTACAAACATGAACAAATAATTATTTTCTTTCCGTCTCTTTATTCTTTTAATCCCATTTTTTTAAGAAGCCTAAATTTGTTTTTTTCTAAATTAAGCCCAACCTAATAAATTAAATATTTTATTCTAAAAGCCCACTATTTTGATGCCCATGATTTAATTACTCTTTTAATTACATTAACTTGTCAGGTAGACACATTTTGTAGACAATTAATTAATTTATAATGTACAACTTTAATTAGGAGACACTAGTTGGGACATGTGCTTGCACGTGTGTGTGCATAGCACACCTTTCCTTGGCCGGAATTGCATAGGAGAGAAGTGGGAGAGTGGATTAGTGGAGATGTGGTTTTTGTTCATGGGTGGTTGCTATACCTTCCCATTGTATCCTAGATATTTATCTACAACCATCTAATGCAATCCTGGCCCTCCATTTCACCTAAAACAAGTATAAATACCCCTCCCTTGTATGTATACAATACTAAGAATTTTTGTAAAGAAAAAAAGAAATATACATGGGAGTAAAAAGATTGAGAGAGAGTAAAAAGATTGAGAGCATTAGTTTGTGTGTGTTCCATCTTGGAGGCCAGCTACTTCACCAAGGCAAGTAGAGGCTTGGGTTTCACTAAGTGCAAGGAGGAGGAGACATTGTGGTGGCTCATTCTAGGAGGAGAAGGACTGCTCGTGTGTTCAAGGAGATTCTAGGAGCATTTGTAGTATTTTTCTTCAAATAGGCGGGTGTTTTTCTATACTTCTAATATTAGACATCATGTTTGGGATTTTGATATATATGCATGCCAAAAGAACTAATAAGATAATCACTTGTTGACTCTAAAAAGGACTTGCTAGATAAATGAGTAAATGCTTGATGAATTGCTTGTTATTGGTTATAATTCATGTTTAATGTAGTTAAATTAACTTATTGCCATGAAATTGTGGAATTAGAACCATGTGATTGTAGAAAAATGTTCATGCATGGTTAGTAGATGAATTATTAAATTTTGCGCTTATTGAACCATTGTAATACTTGCTCAAGAAATGCAACTTTGATTATATATATTATGAATAAAGAGAGGGAAAACAGAAATTTATACTTCTTAAATAAAGTCTTAATGCAAAGAATTGAGTAGAGGATTTGTTAAAGTGAAATTTTGCAATTGTAAACAGAGAACACAAATTAGAGTGAAAAATATGTGTTTTAATCGCAAAAAATTATTTTTAAAAACACTAATTTGTTAAATGTATGTAAACTCAGTATTCTGGAAATTTTTACGAATTTTTTTTAAGAATAAACTAAGTTATGATCTTTTGAAAAATGAAATATTTCTAATAAACAGAGACTCGACATAAATCTATTTTAACCCAATCCTTTATCAGTTAATCATTATGGTCATACTGGTTATCGGGGGGGGCATTAGTTGCGTTACTGTAGATGCGTGTGACTATGTGCGTGTGGGTTCGAGTCTCGGCAGAGGCTTTTACTTTTTAAAAATTCGATTTTTCCCAAATACCGAGAACTAGACTCAAACCCCAAACTTCCCCTTTCATGAAAGTTGGGCACCTTGTCCATTTTGGCTAGTGCGTGGGGCTTTGGTCTCGGTGACTGTGCACTGGTTGTGTGTGTGTGTGCTGTTCGATTTTGGCAGTGGCTAATTTTTTTTGGAAGAAATCTATTTTTCTTTTTTTATTTTACTTTGATTATTTTGAGCTTTAAAAAAATATAAAATAAATACTGAGAAAATATTAGAAAATTCCTGAGTATATATAAACTTAAAAAAGAAAAATTATTTTGGACTTATAGACCTTTAAAAAGAGAAACAAGAGTACAAATTTTAAGAGTGAAGTATTTATCTTAGTTTGACCTTTTGAAACGCTAAAACAAAGAAGTGAAATTTTTGATTATAGAAATGATTGCAAAGAGATAAATTGAGACTTTTTTTGTTAAGTAGAATCAAATGAGAATTTTTGAATATGCAAGTTGTACATAAAAATGTGTTGAAAAGAGAACGTGATGAAATGTGAAATTTTGTGAATGAATATACTTGCTTCAATGAAAATGAAAAGAGGACTTATACTAGAACTTTGGCTAAGACTCTACATTGGCAAGAATGAAAAGTATTGAAAAGGGAATTTATGATATTTTGACCAAGTTTGGTTCGTTGGTAATGACTGATGTTGAAAAACATCGATGTCGGAGTATTGCTAGATTCTAGAATATTGACCTTCAATTATACATAAGGATTAGATAAGTAATGAAAATGTGATTAATGTAAGAGAAAAACATGAGTATGGGGGCCATTGGATTGGCGGTGTGAGAGTATTCACAGGATGTCCCAAGATGCGTCATGATTAGGGTGTGGATACTACTCCAAAGTACCATCCCGGTGGCGATGCTTATGGGGTGATCTAATGACTGCGAGTGGTGTCATGTTTTATGGTAGGAGATGAATTACCACAGGATGCCTGCATGATGTGTCATGTGTCAGTGCGTTGGGATTCTCTCTAGGGCGCATAGACATGAGTTCGTAGTTCATAAAATGCCTAGAATACTTACCGTAGTTACTGTAGTAGATTAAACTATAGCGAAGGATTGAACCCTACAAGATTAGGAACAATTACGGGCTTGCCCTCGGACCTATGTAGTATGGGCTGCATAGACTTTGTATAAGTGCGCATTAGTGTCATATAATGTAAACAACTACATTAAGAACTAAGTGCACAGCACAACATGACATCAATAGGATAGTCCCTTCTAGCTTTACTTGTGATCAAGTTTGTGGTTGTTTAAGTACGGAAAATCGTTATACTATTTCCGGCATAGAGAGGATGGCCATGTATAATATTTCGTCAGTTGAATGAACTAACGCGCCCACAGTTTTACATGTAGGATAAAGAGGTTGACAAATCGAAGTATACATGCTGCTCCAAGATTGATTTAAAAGTGTATATTTTCGTGTAATTAATGTAAATTGCTTCCGCTATATAAAGTTAATGTAAATGTAACTCTGATGTAAAAAAAGTTTTATTTTCCTTGTAAAAATTGTACGAAGGGAAGTGAAAATATCCTGTGGAACTTGAATTCAGTATATTTTGGAATTCAAGGTGTTACAGGGTGGTATCAGAGCTACACTTCCCAGTAGTAAAAATTTATAAGGAATGACACCCTAGAAGTGGACATTAGAGCATGTGTTGAGTCTAGAGTTTTAAATGTAATTCACTTACATTGGTGTTGCTCTATGATTTATGATTGTTCTTCTCATTTCTTTAAAATGGCGGACCACTTCGACCCAGCTGGAGGTGACGACCGGCACATAGTTAAGGAGGATTACTACCCCGAACAAACTGATTCAGACAAAGAGGATCCTGAAGAATTTGAAGAGGAATGGCCTGAGTTCCAAGAGATCACTCCACCTTCGGATTCATCTGATGATTCCTCCGACGAGGAAGAACCAGTTCCGAGTAGTCTCATTGCGTCTCTTCAGAGGGAGGTAGAGACTCAGAGGGAGAGAGCGGAGCTGTTGCAGGTGCAGTGTGCAAAGTGCAAGGAGAGCATCGCAACTCTCAGTCATCGTGTTTGGAAACTCGAGAAGAGAAAAAACATGTACGATGTACTGAAGGAGGAAGTGGAGGAACTACGGGGAGAGCTTCGAGAAGCCAAGAGGAACCATAGGAACTAGACTGTCATATCTTCTTACTGCTTTCATTTGATGTCAGAAATGTTTTAAATTCGAATGTATAAAGTTTGAAATTATATGAAATGAAAAGTTCATTCAAAATTCATATTTTATACTTCGAATTTAATGGATCCTTTGCATCAGAATATGGCTAGAAGAGGAGCTCGAAATGGGGAAGGTCTGGACTTAGAAATGGAGTTAGCGAGGATCTATCAGACACTCAATGCTGTTGTCATGAATCAGAATCAGGGAAGGGTGCCTGTGAATCCAGTACCCGAAGCAATCAAACTCGTAGAATCATTCAGGCGGATGAAACCACTGGTGTTTGAGGGGAAGTCCGACCCTGACGCAGCTGACAATTGGATCCGACAGGTAGAGACTATCTTCAATGTCTTGGAGACTCTAGAGGGCAGCAAGGTGAAGTTGGCAGCACTACAATTCGAGAAGGATGCAGCTGTGTGGTGGCAGTCGATGAAGCGGACGATAGGGGATATTGTTCTTGGTTGGGAGGAATTCTTGGAGGAATTCCACAGTCATTACTTTCCATCCGACGTCCAGGAGAAGAAGACCATGGACTTTCTGGTGCTGCAGCAGGGCGGCATGTCAGTTAGGGAGTATGAGACAAGATTCACTCAGCTCTCAGATATGCACTTGAACTGGTGATGGACGAGGCGAAGAAGGCTCGAAAGTTCGAGCATGGTTTGAGGACAAGTCTGAGATCCAAGATGATACCCCTCGGTATCAGGAGGTTTGACAAGCTGGTCAAATGAGCGGCAGCCACGAAGGCGGACATGGAGCAGTTCCATGCTGTTCAGAATCGGAGAAACAGCTGGAATGCGGGGAAGAGGCCCACAATTGCTGGAAATGTCAGGAGACAGCCGCCGGCTCAAAGGTTCAAGCCTATGAGTGCGACCGCTGTTCAGGTGGCGGGAAGACCCGGAAACACTTGGGTGAGTGTGACTTGTTTCAACTGTGGAGAGACAGCCCACTACAAGGCTCATTGCCCCAAGCTGCAGGATATCGTTCGTAATGAACCAACTCAGCAGACCAGGAAGAAGTCGTACTAGCAGGGGCGAGTATTTGCCTTGACTGAAGCTAATGCTGATGAGGTGGATCACGACATCACTAGTACGAGTGGAAATGTTTAGGAGTGTTTTTCTGTAATCTCTTTTCCCGTTATTTAGTAAACTGTTATGTAACGAGTGTGTGTTATGTAACATGAGAACTTTATTTGAATGGAAAGAAAGCTGTGGTTTTGTTCGATACTGGTTCCTCTCATACTTTTATATCACCTAAATTTGCTAAAGTTTTGGGAGTCGAACCGAAGATATTTCCAGGCAAGGTCTTAGCTGTAGCTACTCTGTTAGGGGAGACTTTAACAACTGATCGGTACTATGCGGACTGCGAGATCGTGATTGGTGATAGAATTTTTGGGATTGATATGATCGAGCTGAATATTTTGAGAGACAATGTTATCATTGGCATTAATTGGATGTCGGTGTACAGTGTGAGCATCAAGTGTAAGACCAAGACAGTAACAGTGAAGGCTTGGAGTGGACCTGAAGTCACTTTCCAAGGGGAAGAGGAGATGTTCAGATTTGGTTGCTTCTATCAGCCAGAAGAATGGGATTCCTGCAGAGGTGCAGCAAATTTCGGTGGTTCAGGATTATCCAATGGTATTCTTGGAAGATTTACCTGGGTTACCCCCGCATCGTGATGTGGAGTTCAGCATCACTATTCAGCCAGGGAGTGCACCTATTTCCAAGGCACCGTATATGATGGTGCCAGTGGAGCAGGATGAGATCAAACGGCAGATTGAGGAACTGTTGGAGAAAGACTTTATTCAACCGAGTGCATCACCATGGGGAGCATCGGTGCTGTTGGTAAAGAAGAAGGATGGTTCGATGAGGATGTGCATCGATTACCAAGAGCTGAATAAGGTCACTGTTCAGAAAAAATATCTTTTTCCAGGAATTAATGATTTGTTCGATCGTCTACAAGGAGCAGCTGTGTTCCCCAAAATAGATCTTCGATCAGGATATCATCAAGTTCGAGTGAAAGCTGAATATATGCATAAGACTACGTTCAGATCTCGACTTGGCCATTACAAATTCTTAGTTATGCCGTTTGGAGTGACGAATGCACGTGCAATTATCATGGATATGATGAACAGAGTTCTAACGCCATTTATTGATTCTTTTGTCGTGGTATTTATCGACGATATTCTTGTGTACTCCAACTCGGAGGAGGAGCACACGGAGCATCTGGCAGCAGTTTTGAGGAAGCTTCAGGAGTATGGATTGTATGCCAAGTTATCCAAGTGCAATTTCTAGAAATCTGAGGTGGCATTCCTGGATCACATCCTTTCTTAAGGAGGGAATGGCAACTGATCCGCAGAAGATAGAGGCAGTGTAGGATTGGGAAAGACCTACTACAGTGAAGGAAATCAGGAGTTTTCTTGGGTTAACTGGATACTACAAGAGGTTCATCCAGGGCTACGCTCAGATAGCCGTGCTGCTCACTTGGCTGACCAAGAAGAATGTGAACTTCAAGTGGACTGAGCAGTGCGAGGCAAGCTTTCAAGAGTAAAAGAGCGGCTGACTACTGCTCCGATTTTAGCTTTGCCTAGAGAAGGTGTTGAGTATGATGTCTACAACGATGCTTCACATCATGGGCTTAGTTGTGTCTTAATGCAAGAAGGGAAAGTGATCGCTTATGGGTCTAGGCAACTAAGACTGCATGAGAAGAATTATCGGGACTCATGATCTGGAGTTGTCTGCGATTATCTTCGCCTTGAAGCAATGGAGGCATTACGTGTATGGTGAGAAGCTGGATATGTACACTGACCATAAAAGCTTGAAGTATATCTATCAGCAGAAGGATCTGAATCTGAGGCAAAGGAGATGGCTGGAAGTACTTGAGAACATTCGTCCGGAGATTAAGTACCATCCTGGGAAAGCTAATATTGTTGCTGATGCACTTAGCCGCAAGAGCAGTCTGGCTAGTTTGATGTAACACCCCAATTTTTTTTTTTCTCCAAATTCAATTCTTTCAATTTCTATATCCCTTTAATCATAAACTAAGAAAGTTATATTTCAGGAAAAATTTTGGCAGAGTTTCCCCTGTAAATTTTGCCCCGAAACACAAATAGCTTACGGAATTCTGCTCAAAATTCCGTAGCTCACAATACACACAATAATTTCACGAGCTCCCCAGGCCAAAATGAGCAGAAACATACAGGCAATATAATATAATGCTCTGGGGGCCAAACTCATAACGGATTATCACATATCAAATAAAAACCATAAATTCCTTTGAAAAACGAGGTAAAATTTTAGAAAAATCCTTGTAAAACCTACCACAGAGCCCGGTACTCCACAACGAGATGAGTACGGGTCACAAACATACCATACCACCTCACACTATACTCATCATCGTCATATACATGCTTATACACCCATAATACAATTTAGATCATAAATTTTACTATTCCTATAACTAAATAGAACAAATTTTTAAAATAAAAATTTATCCTACCCATCCACGCCTTACCTCTGCACTGATGAGAACCTGCAACAGCGGGGGATCTAGGGTAGTCCTCAGACTCACCTAACGCCCCAAACACTAAGAGGTTAGCCATTTCTGGTGTGAGTATAGTTATTAATCTAAAGACAAATTAAAATAGTATAAAGAAAATAATTTAAACTTACGAATACCAAATTAAGATAATGCAACCTGAATCCTGAACACAACAACATCGTCAATACAATGATATATCAAATACTTTGTCAATCCTGCATTCAACTATTTAATTATCCATAACTTCCCACATTTCATAATATACTTCACATCAACCTCATATATATATATATACTTATTCGGCATCCGTATAGTACGAATACACATACCATCTATTACTTTTCAATTTAACTACTCTAACCCAATTTTCATTCTTCCACAAGTATCGTCATAATAGCATTTCACTATTTATATTAATATAACTACATGATGTTATTACATCATTTCTCCAACTCTATTTAACCATGCGCTTCATTTACTTATATTATGTCATCAACACACACATTCATCCTGGAAGTTGTGCCAAGGCAGGTAGTTCCCACCCTTCCTACGGAAATAGCGGGCGAGTAGTTCCCTAACACACTTCCAAGGTACACAAACTCATGTCCCAACATACTTTCTTTAATAACCATTTTCATACCCAATCTCATAATACAGGTATTTATTTTATTGTGTTATAATAAGTGTCCCATCATAAACATATGCATCTATTCTCATAATACCACCTTCCTTCATGTCTTATGACATAAATACCACATCTCATTGCCCATGCAATTTACTCACATTTCATCACATCATTAACACATCATTAATAAGAATACTTATACTCATTGCATCAAAACCATGTTTTATAGCTCATTCACATCTCATTACATCACTTAAGTAATTCTCATTCTTATAAGTAATATATCTTATCATTATCATTTTCACTTAATCCCCAAACACAATTTGGGGCCACAACATATCACACCCCATAGCCGATAGCTTGGGTAATACTCACTGCACCTCAAACACACAGTTTGGGTAATATCACATCACATCTCAAGCCGATAGCTTGGTTATTAATTTACTTCAATCACTAATCATCTTCACTTCACTTTATTTCTTATTTCTATCAATCATTACCACTATTATATCCACTCACCCTGCGAATTATGCCAAGGCAGGTAGTTTCCACAATTTCCACAGAAATTGCGGGCAGGTAGTTCCTTGACACAATTTCAAGGTACAACTCATATCAATCTGTATTTACTTTAATGATCCCATACGTAATCCAATTAGTTTGTACCATTCATATTAACACATGTCTCTTTTATTATTATCATTTTAAATTAACCATGTACAGCATTTATCACTTCTTTTCCCATACACAACTCACAATTCACTTTCTGTACTTTCACATTTTATTTACACTTAATTATTTTATTAGTTTGTCCACCAGTGAGCCACAGTATCCCAACATATTGAAAGCCGACAGCCCAGTAAACACGTGGCCCGATGCTCACACAGAGTCTTACTCGTCCGAGGCTACGTCTTCCTCCTAGCCGAACTAGCGAGAGAACCACTAACCCCAAGTAGAACTTGGGTACTTCCTCCTGGCCGAAGCCAAGAGGGAAAAAGCCACTGACCCAAGGTAACCTGGGTACTTCCTCGCAACGGCTGTCATCGAGGGAAAAACCACTTACCCCAGATAAACTGGGTACTTCCTCGCGACAGCTGTCATCGAGGGAAAACCGGGCCTCAAGCCGATAGCTTGGGCGATAAAATCCACTTATCCCAAACATAGTTTGGGTCCACTTACCCCAAGCCGGTCCTTGGGTATTAGGAGGTCTAGCCCAAACCCCCAGGATTGCTGTAGGTACTGGTCAACAAAACCATCTGTTATTAGCATTAATAATATTGTCTTTCCATTTTACTAATTCAACATAAAGCATCACAGCTTTTAATTAAACAATAGCCACATCCTTGACTTTAATCACAAGAATTAATACCACATTTTATTAACACGTACCAGCTGAACTTTTATCTTCATATCAATATACCAGGTTATGCACACACCCTGTTATTCCACACATAACTCATCATATCATTTCATTGCATAATATTAATGCGCCAAGATATTTATTTTGCCATAACAATTCACATTAAGGGTACCATGATATTTACTACTTCATTAAATCACATATAGACATACGCCAAGTTATATCCTTAACAAAAGAATTATAAGGTGTTATTCCGTATCATAAGCATATCAAAATATACTTCATCACATAATAATATCATATGATTACCCATTACTTGTCTTCGAACATGATTAGAATGTAAACATGTACCCACTTATTTAATTTCATCGATTATCACATCACGAGTCAACATCATGATATATATATCGCAAACATACACCACACATGTGGGTTTCTAAGAAAAGGGGCCAAAATTCACTTATTTCCTCTAATTAAACCTCATGATATCTCATCATAGCATACTAACTCATATCCAATACTCTATGTGAGTAAAATCACCTATAAGGGTCTATATGCCCCAAAATAAACATAAAACATGCACTATAAATACACAGGTTTCCAAAACAGTATCACAACCACTAATTTCGTCTAATTACATCTTATAACGTCTATCCGTAGCATGCTAGCCCATACACAAGGCTCCACATATACCAAAATACCTATATCGACCTATATACCCAAAAACATGCACGAAACATGCACGGGGTAAAAATATGCATAAACGATTTAATATATTTAATTTTTATACTTCCACACATCACATTAACCCATAATATAGGTTTAATATACTTAAAATAGTTAATTTCACCAAATATCTCAAAATCCCAATTTCGGGCCTTAAAAATCCGTATTTTTCGGAAAATTGAATTTTTAGCATAACTTCTATCAAATATATCGAAATGCCACGAAATTTGGCCACAACATAGAATATACCTAAATACAACATAATCACCTGACGGATCGAGCAAACGATGTCCCACGTCCGCCCGGTAGCCAGTCGAAGTTCAACTTTTTCAACCTAATTGGAAAATTATAGAACCGATTAGCTTAAAACTCAAAACTCGACCTACGAACCTCCAAATTTGAATCCGTCTTCATCCACGTGTCACAAATGACATATGTAGGTGAGCTACATCGATGGATTTCGAATTCGGATCCCCATACAAAATTTCATTGATTAATCGGAAACTTATTACTAAGAAAATTCTCTATCTCTTACTTTCCCTACTCTCTTATTCCCAATATCTCAAATTAGGATTAATGACAATAATAAAACTTAATTATACCACCGGATATATCAAATGCTCACTTCACTCTCGCTCGGGCGTTTCTCCGAACACCCGGCGTGCAAAATAACCCTTTTCATTCTCTAATCATTTTCACTAAATTCTAAGTCTATAAAAATCATCCTAAACTCATACTAACACTTCCACACTACTCCACAATCTCTCACGCATTTTCTAGACTTACTAGAATTAAGTTTCTTACTCCACTTCACCAATTTGTAAAAATTGGCTTTATGCCAAATTCACCACTCCATAATTTCACCATGATTTGCATACTTTCTAACTACCAACATATTCTATGTGCTTTCTACACCTTCCTACATCAATTTCTAGTAAAAGAAATAAAAAGCATACAATTTAATAAACTAACATTCAACTTCTCATACCTTCTTGAACTCTTCTTGAAAAACCAACACCGTCACGAGGAAGAGCACCCATCGCTAAGCTTACTCCTCAAATTAATTTGAAAACCATGAAGTATTGGAGTGGATTTGGGAGGGAGAGAGGGGGGCCGAAAATGGGTTTCGGTGGGTTTTGTTCGGCCAGAGGAAAGGAGGGGGAGAAAGAGTGGAAAAATAGGAAATTAGTAATTAATTAGGGTTTTAATAAAAGTAGGGTTTAGGGTTTTGGGCTTTAAGCCCATTTACTAAATAAAAATGATCCAAAATGGGTTATTTCAACCAAATTTTGAAAAGTTTACAACTAAATGTCACAAACTAAAAATTTCACTATTTTATTGACACCCTATACTGTACAAACCCCCAAGAAAATTTTTGGGTCAAATCGGATTCGTCTCCTCCGAGAAAACTCATCTCAAAACTCCTATATTTTCAATTTTTTCCCGTTTACCCCAAAATATCAATTTAATCATTCTAATACTAATAAAATCAATTAATAGGGGTAAATATACTCAGAAACATATTTTAAAAATAATTTAAACCAAATAATCAAGGAATTAAAAAAAACAGGTGTTACATTTGATTACAACTCAGAGGCATCTTGCAGAGGAGTTGGATCAGGCTGGTATTGAAGTTATTTTTTAAGGGTTGGGATCGTCTTTAGCTCAGTTGAGGCTTCAACCAATGCTGGATGAAAGGATTATCGCAAGTCAGAAGGAAGACATAAGGATTCAGAAGATGAAGGAGCAGGTAAGGACTGACAAGTTGTCGGAGTTTTAGATCGAGGATGAAGTGTTGCGGCTTGGGGAGAGGCTGTGTATTTCGGATCAAGAAGAATTGCAGGAGAGTATTCTTCAGGAAGCGCATGCTAACCTTTTTGTCTGTGCATCCTGGGAGTACTAAGATGTACAAGGACATTAAGCAGCATTTCTGGTGGTCAGGTCTGAAGCAGAATGTGGCTAAATGTGTGTCGAGGTGTGAGATCTGTTAGCTGTTCAAAGCTGAGAATCAGAAACCCGGAGGTCTATTGGAACCGTTACCTATTCCGGAATGGAAGTGGGATAACATCAGTATGGATTTCATCACGGGTCTGCCCAAGAGTTCCAAGGGCAATGATGCGATTTGGTTCATAGTTGATCGACTAACAATGTCCGCTCACTTCTTGGCGATGAAACTCACTGCTTCGATGGACAAGTTAGCTAAGTTGTACGTTGGTGAGATCGTCAGGCTTCATGGTGTTCTGTTAACCAATGTGTCTGATCGAGATGCGCAGTTTACTTCATATTTTTGGAGGAGTCTTCAGACAATTTTGGGTACCAAGACGAATTTCAGCACTATTTTTCATCCACAGACCGATCGGCAAACCGAGAAAGTCAACCGTATTCCTGAGGATATGCTTAGGTGTTGTGCACTAGACTTTGAAGGCAGTTGGGAAAGGCATCTAGCTTTGGTGGAGTTTGTCTACAACAACAGTTTTCAGACTAGTATTGGGATGGCGCCGTAGGAAGCTTTGTATGGCAGAAGTGCAGGACGCCAGTTTGTTGGTTCAAAGTTAGGGAGCGGCAGATGTTTGGGCCTGAGATTGTGCAGTTGACCTCTGAAAAGATTGTTCTGATCAGGAAGAGGTTGGTGGATGCTCAGTGTAGGCAGAAGAGCTATGCAGACAATCGAAGAAGGGACCTTGAGTTTGAGGTTGGTGACTTTGTCTTTCTGAAGGTATCACCTCATAAAGGTGTGATCGATTTGGCAAAGGTGGGAAGTTAGTCCCAAGGTTCATAGGCCCGTACAAGATATTAAAGTGGATTGGAAAAACTGCTTACCGGCTTGAGTTACCGGAAGAGTTGTCTCAGGTGCACAATGTCTTTCATGTGTCTATGCTGAGAGGTTACATTCCAGATCCAAGTCATCATTTGCCTGAAGTGTCGGAGGGTTCGCACTTGGATCTGAGTTACATTGAGCTTCCGGTTGAGATTGTTGTTCGTCGGAAGAAAGTCTTGAGAAATAAGACGATACCGATGGTCAAGGTAGTCTGGAGAAACCAGTTGGTTGAAGAGGCTACGTGGGAATCTGAGGAGAGGAAGATGAAGGATCATCCTGAGCTCTTTGTTTGATTTGTATTTTCCTTTCTTTCTTCTTATTATGTTTTGTTTCTCACTCTTTTATTGTAGTTCCGGGGACGGAACCATTCTAAGGAGGGAGTGTTGTAATACCCTGAATTTTTATTAAATGTGAAATTATGATTTTACATGTTGTTCACGTACTTTGTATAAATATTTTCTTATGAAATGATTTTTCTATAACATGAACAAATAGGTATTTTCTTTCCTTCTCTTTATTCTTTTAAGCCCATTTTTTTAAGAAGCCTAAATTTGTTTTTTTCTAAATTAAGCCCAACCTAATAAATTAAATATTTTATTCTAAAAGCCCACTATTTTGAAGCCCATGAATTAATTACTTTTTTAATTACATTAACTTGTCATGTAGACACATTTTGTAGACAATTAATTAATTTATAATGTACAACTTTAATTAGGGGACACTAGTTAGGACACGTGTGTGTGCATTGCACACCTTTCCTTGGTCGGAAATGCTTAGGAGAGAAGTGGGAGTGTGGATTAGTGGAGAGGTGGTTTTTGTTCATGGGTGGTTGCTACAACTTCCCATTGTATCCTAGCCATTTATTTACAACCATCTAATGCAATCCTAGCCCTCCATTTCACCCTTAAACTAGTATAAATACCCCTCCCTTGTATGCATACCACACTAAGAATTTTCGTAAAGAAAGAAAGAAATATATCGAGGAGTAAAAAGATTGAAAGCATTAGTTTGTGTGTGTTCCATCTTGGAGGTCGGCTACTTCACCAAGGCAAGGAGAGGCTCGAGTTTCATTAAGTGCAAGGAGGAGGAGACATTGTGGTGGCTCATTCTAGGAGGAGAAGGACCGCTCATGTGTTCAAGGAGATTCTAGGAGCTTTTGTAGTATTTTTCTTCAAATAGGTGGGTGTTTTTCTGTAACTCCTGTTTCCCTGTATTTGTACATTTATACTGTATTTTGCTCAATTGTACTCTTTCATCTATTTGAGATCCTGTATTTTATTTCAGTTCGAATAAAATCGTTATTTTTGTCTCGACTCAATTTTTGATCTTTTTGTCGAAATTCATTTGGGTGCATTTTGTGTCGTTCTTCATGAAGAATTGACCATTTCTTTTCATTTATCTTTTTAATCCCCATTTTGATGCATTTTGACCAATTCTCTTGTGGGGCCCTATTCGAAGCGGATATCCTAAAACCTATCCCGATCCCCTTCCGCTCGTTTCCCCCACCTTCGACCTTCACTTCGTTGACCCCACAGCACCACCACAACCTCCACCACAACGCCGCTATCTCATCGCCATCAGCCCCATCGTCTACGTCGTCTCCTCCTCGAACCTAACCCCTCCAATCCCAAACTCCCGTCGTCTTCAACCTCTACCCACCGCCATTACCTCGCCAGTCTACTCCCCATTGCCTCGCCATCGCTCCCAATCCCCTCGACCTCAGCCAGCCGCCACACCTCCGAACAACACCCCATTCTCCTCGCTCCCCTGTTCTGGTACACAAAACAGAGCCCACCGCCGCGCCTCTTCCATCGCCGTTGTCGCCGTCGTTGACTGCTCCCCAGTCGAACCGGACGTCTTCGCGAGCCCCCGCCGCCGCGTCGCATCGCCGTCATCGTGGCGTTAGCCCGTTCTCACTTGCGCTATCAAGAGGAAGAAGGAGAATCGTGAGTGGGCAATTTCAGTGTTTCGTGTTCACCCACAGCGGATCCGCCTCCGCTGTTTCCTGTTCGGCCTCAATCCGGCGTGAGGAGGGAGATCTGATTGGTCGATTCTATGTTTTGCTGTTTTGCCGCACCAGATCGAGACCACTGTTTGCTTTTCTGGGCTGATCCGGTGTGGGGGAAAACTCGATCTACGGTTGATTTTCGCACGTGCTTTTGGAGGACTTCTTCCGGGATTTTTCAACCCAAATTTCTACAACAAGTGGATCTAATCATCGTCAAATTAAGGCAAGTATCCTTGTACAATTTATTGTTCTGGTACAAGCACCCTTGAAAAATACTACAAATAGTTAGATTTGTGACTCCTCCTTGAATATCGTTGTAGATCAATATTAAACATCCAAATTTACAATTCTAAGAGTCACAAACTTTTCTTGTATTAAATTATAACTATTTGGACTCTTTTACCCCTTGAACACATGAACACGTGAACATATGAATTAAGGAGCCCTAAATCCGTAGACACATGTTACATCTAATATTTGATGAACTTGCAACCATTATAACTTGAAAAACAATTTTTATTGCTATTTTGACCACCATTATCCTATATTTTATATCACATATTAACCTAGACGTCTAGTAACCAATTTTCATGTAACCTATACCAGTAAGATATTTCCACATGCTGCTGTCCTGAATCTTGTTATGCTGTTTTGACCCCTTTAACATTAGAATCTGAACCCGAGACCTGAATAGAAAATGTAGCCCTGGATGTCTAGATGTCGTTAGACTCTGAAACTTTTGAATTTGGAGTTACTATTTAGGAGTTATTGCAATTTTACTGCAGCTGTGTCGGTAGACGCAGATTTGCAAAACTGCTGCACACCTTTACTTTGTGAATTAATTTAGCTATGTAAACAGCAAGCATGTGACTTGAAATTTCATATGTAGTTGCTGGACACCCTATAGAACATCCCCAATTTTTCTTAGAATTAATTTACATTACTTAAACACTATTTCATATGTATGAATACAAATACACAAATTCTGCCTGAACATTTTAGCTTGATAATTTATTCATGTCGACCCTCCATTATGCCATATGATTACCCTAAGCTTATTTCATGTACGCGACCCTAATTTCTTGACCCGTTTCACACACATGTATGCTGGCTTGATAAAGTAACAAATGTAATAAGCCGGGGTTAAGGGAAGGACTATAGAGTGGATAATATAGGTAAGTGTACTCGGAAGGGGGCCCGTGTTTCCCAGTGTTGGTTCATGAACCTGTTGCACGTGATGTATTCATGGAGTCAGTTACTTGGCTCATAAACCTGTTGCACGTGATGTATTCATGGAGTCAGTTACTTGGCTCATGAACCTATTGTATTCATGGAACCACTGTGTGGTCCTTGAACCTGTTGTATTCACGAACTCGTTTCGTGAACCTGTTATTAAATTCTGTATTCATGAACCGTGCCTGCCTGATACCTGATACTTGATACCTGAAACCTGAGTACACCGCCCTATAGACTCCATTACTAGGTCTAAACGAAATTGTTTTGACTGTAGCAACCATGTAGTAAACAGATGGATGCATGTCGTGCTACCTAGATAGTAATAACTACAAGACTTGAACATGAACCTGAACATGACACTTGTTACTTGATACTTGATGGTATGATATATGAAACATGATACATGAGACTTGAAACATGAAACTTGATACGTGAAACCTGATACATGAAACATGATGCTTGATGTTAGTTACCCCTACAAGTTCACCTGTCATATGTTTTACCATTAGCAGTTGTTAACTAGCCTGTTTACTAGGATGTCCCTCTTGCTAGCTAGTTCTTAGATTTGCACTACTTGTTGTATCCCTGTTACATTCTTGATTCCAATTCCTATTCTCCGTACTTGTACTTGTTTTCACTATTTGTGGCCCTAGCTTGCACTAAGGGCATCTTCTCTTGTTTTTCCCTGTTTTCCCTTTTATATTTATTAAGCAGTCTTGGGAGATGAGCCATCTGCTGGGATTGGCGAGCAGACATTTTAGGCTTCTCTTGGAGCAAGGACTTGTTTAGATAGTTGCTTTCCTTGAGGTATTTATTTCTTCTACTGTATAAGACTTGTTTCCGAGTTTACACTTGATCCAGACATGGGAACTATTTGAATATTATTATTTGTCTAAATTGTTTTCTGTTACTTAATAAATTATTCATGCATGCTTGGTTATATATAAATCTGGTTATATTCTTGTTATGATGCTTAGTCGATCCTACAGCTTATGGATGATGTAAAAATCATTCGCTGGGCTTCGTCACGTACTCGTATTTTCGTACTTTGGGAAGCGGGGCATGACATTTTCTATACTTCTAATCTTAGACGTCATGCTAGGGATTTTGATATATATGCATGCTAAAAGAACTAATAAGATAATCACTTGTTGACTCTAAAAAGGACTTGCTAGACGAATGAGTAAATGCTTGATGAATTGCTTGCTATTGGTTATAATTCATGTTTAATATAGTTAAATTAACTTATTGGCATGAAATGGTGGAATTAGAACCATGTGATTGTAGAAAATTGTTCATGCATGGTTAGAAGATGAATTATTAAATTTTGTGCTCATTGAACCATTGTAATACTTGCTCAAGGAATGCAACTTTGATTATAAGTATTATGAATAAAGCGGGGAAAAACAGAAATTTATACTTCTTAAATAAAGTCTTAATGCAAAGAATTTAGTAGAGGATTTGTTAAAGTGAAATTTTGCAATTGTAAATAGAGAACACAAATTAGATTGAAAAATACTTGTTTTAATGTCAGAAAATTATTTTTAAAAATGCTGATTTGTTAAATGTATGTAAACTCAGTATTCTGGAAATTTTTAGGAATTTTTGTGAAGAAGGAACTGAGTTATGATCTTTTGAAAAATAAAATATTTCTAATAAATAGAGACTCAGCATAAATATATTTTAACCCAATCCTATATCAGTTAATCACTATGGTCATACTGGTTATAGTGGGGGCATTAGTTGCGTTACTGTAGCAGCGTGTGACTGTGTGTGTGTGGGTTCGAGTCTCGGTAGAGGCTTTTACTTTTTAAAAATTCGATTTTTCCCAAATACCGAGAACTTGACTCAAACCCCAAACATCCCCCTTTCATGATAGTTGGGCACCTTGTCCCTTTTGGCTTGTGCGTGGGGCTTTGGTCTCAGTGATTGTGCACTGGCTGTGTGTGTGTGTGCGGTTCGATTCAGGCAGTATGTAAATTTTTTTGGAAGAAATCTATTTTTCTTCGATTATTTTGAGCTTTAAAAAATATATAAAATAAATACTAAGAAAAAATTTGAAAATTCCTGAGTGTATATAAACTTAAAAGAGAAAATTTATTTTGGACTTATAGACCTTTAAAAAGAGAAACAAGAGTACAAATTTTATGAGTGAAGTATTCATCTTAGTTTGACCTTTTGAAACGCTAAAACAAAGAAGTGAAATTTTTGAGTATAGAAATGAGTGCAAAGAGATAAATTGAGACTTTTTTTTGTTAAGTAGAATCAAATGAGAAATTTTGAATTTACAAGTTGTGCATAGAAATGTGTTGAAAAGAAAGCGTGATGAAATGTGAAATTTTGTGAATGAATATACTTGCTTCAATGAAAATGAAAAGAGGACTTATACTAGAACTTTGGCTAAGACTCTACATTGGCAAGAATGAAAAGTATTGAAAAGGGAATTTATAATATTTTGACCAAGTTTGGGTCGTTGGTAATGACTGATGTTGAAAAACACCGATGTCAGAGTATTGCTAGATTCTAGAATATTGACCTTAAATTATACATAAGGATTAGATACGTAGTGAAGATGTGATGAGCGTAAGAGAAAAACATGAGCATGAGGGCCATTGGATTGGCGGCGTGAGAGTATTCACAGGATGTCCCATGATGCGTCATGATTAGGGCGTGGATACTACTCCAGAGTACCGTCCCGGTGGCAACGCTTATGGTGTGATCTAATGAATGTGGGTGGTGTCACGTTTATGGTAGGAGATAAATTACCACAGGATTCCTGCATGATGAGTCATGTGTCAGTGCGTTGGGATTCTCTCCAGTGCGCCTAGACGTGAGTTCGTAGTTTATAGAATGCCTAGGATACTTACCGTAGTTACTGTAGTAGATTAAACCATGGCAAGGGATTGAACCCTTCAAGATGAAGAACGATTAAGGGCTTGCCCTCGGACCTATGTAGGATGGGCTGCATAGACTCTGAACAAGTACGCAATAATGTCATATAATGTAAACAACTGTATTAAGGACTAAGTGCACAGCACAACACGACATCAATAGTAGTCCCTTGTAGCTTTACTTGCGATCAAGTTTGTGGTTGTTTAAGTAGGAAAAATCGTTATACTGTTTCCGGCATAGAGAGGATGGCCGTGTATAATATTTCGTCAGTTGAATGAACTGACGTGCCCATAGTTTTACATGTAGGATAAAGAGGTTGAAAAATCGAAGTATACATGTTGCTCCAAGATTGATTTAAATGTGTATATTTTCATGTAATTAATGTAAATTGCTTCCGCTGTATAAAGTTAATGTAAATTTAACTCTGATGTAACAAAAGTTTTATTATCCTTGTAAAAATTGTACGAAGAGAAGTGAAAAGATCCTGTGAAACTCGAATTCAGTATGTTTTGGAATTCGGGGTGTTACAAATATACAGAAACGTGTACTCGGAAGAGGACTCATAGATCCTACTTGGTTATTTGGAGCTTGTTATTTGGTTATTTGGAGCTTGATATTTTGTTATTTGGAGCATGATATTTCGTTATTTGGAGCTTGACACGTGATTACTTGACACTTGAAGCTTGATATCTTGTTACTTGGAGCTTGATACTTGATACTTGGAGCTTGTCCCCGAGTACGCTGCCCTCTATGATCCACTATGAAATCTAAAATAAAATTGTTTGAATGTAGCAACAATATGGTAAAAGTTTGGGACGCATAAAGTGCTACCTAGTTAGATTTAACACAAGACTTGAACATGATCAGTTGATACTTGATACTTGTTACTTGTACGTGATACTTGTTACTTGACACTTGTTACTTGTTTACATGATACTTGATACTTGACACTTGTTACTCGTTATTCGTTTGCAAGATATTTGATACTTGATACTTGTTACATGTTACTTACACACGTTCATCTTGCTATGCTAGTTGTTCTATTTGTTATCATGTTTATTCCATACTATGCCAGCTTCCGCTATTATTCTATATTGTTTATCCTTTCCCTGTTGCGCCTACACTACAAGCGGCCCGTAACTTGCATTAACGGGAGTTTTGTTTTCTTTTCCTTTTCCGGTAATTTTGCTAAATTGCAGATTTTGGAGATCAGCTGTGAGATGGTGTAGATGATATGAGATTGTAGTTGCTGGAGTTCTTACTACTATTATTATATTTCTTGTTGCTTATCTTGAATAATTGTACTTGGTTACTTGGATTATTTTGTATTGGGCAATGTGACCTAAGATTATGGACTTGTTCAGATCTGGTTTATTTGAGATTAATATATTTTGTTTCAAGTAAATTCCTATTGGTATTTGATTCATATATGCATGTGTGGTTGACTTCTCTTACTTTCGACTGTTATTATTCTTGTGAAATGTTGTAAAAATCCTGACAGCTTATGGATGATGAAAATCATTCGTTGGGCTTAGTCACGTATCTGTATTCCGTATCTTTTTTTAGGAAGTGGGGCGTGACAAGGTTTTAAGTGGTATCAGAGCCCAGGTTTGGCTAATGTATTAGTTTGACTGATATGTTAGACATGTATGGCTCGATCAAGGATTGGCACAACAAAACACATACCATAAACATACATGAATGAATTATAATCAATATTAATTTGGATACTAGTCTTGTTCCGTTCCTTTTGGTCCCTTCTTATTCAGTCCCGTGATTCCTTGATTCTTCCATCATTTTCAGTCATCCTCTTTGATTGATTTCTTTTTGGATATGAATTCATTACTTTTGTACCAATATCTTTCTGATTTTGGTGCCATCATTATTTTCTTCCTGTTTGGTTCATCGATCGGCATCGCTGGATCTACTTCGACAACTCAGCAGCTTTGGTCATCGCCAGGAGAGGAAGTGTCGTCTTTTGCTCCAAGATGTGCATGCGGAGTCCCAGGATCACAGAAAGTGTTCAGAATCTGAAGTTGCCAGGAGTTCAAACTTCATGCTAGTGAGATGCATTTGGATGTGTCGAGGACACGGTGAGCCACAAAGCAGATTGCTGGAGCTAATGGATGCAATTGGCAGAGTCCTCCCAATCAAAGTGGCACAGCAGAAGCGTTGTGGGTCCATAAGCCACAGGTCCCAGGATTCTCTTGTTGTTTCTCCTTCCCTGTACTGTTTGCTTCTTTATCCCTTGCATTCATCCTCATCGGTTGACTCATTGGCTGGTTTAACTCTTCCTTGACCATCCTTTCTTCGATTCCAGCTCTATCTATTTCTTCATCTCTTTGCCTTGTTATCTTGCAAGTCTTGTGTTGTTCTTCTTCATTTTTGATACCGGTTACTTCTTCTTGCTTTCTATTTTGCCATCATGCACCAATTCATTATTTGATATAGTTCTTTCCTATTCATTCTCTCTTTGACTTCAGTTCTACCTACTCCCTGTCTTGCATTGTTATCTTGTGATGTTTCCTTTTGATACTGCTTATTCTCTTTTATGCATTCCATTTGACATCATTGTTAACCACTTTCTTCTCTTTCTGGTACTGCCACTACTTTGTTTCTTTCCCTTTAATCCTCTATTTGTTAAACTTCCCCAAGTTTGCTTTTGCCTTGTCCTATGTACCGCCTAAGAAAATTTCGAGGATGAAATTTTGTTGTAAGGTGGGTAGGATTTGTGACCCCTGTTTCCCCAAATACGTATTTTCTGTGTATTTTTTGTATTTAAAATTTTTGTAAATTATTTTTCCCCTTTCAATTTCTTTTGTCAAAATGTATTGTTGGATTTTCTATTAAAATCTATCATTGATCCATAATTTTATTTGTAACTATTTTCTATGATTTTTATATATAATACAAATCTTATTATTGTTATTATTACTTTGAAATCTATTATTATTACTATTTCTGTTATTATTATTACTATAATTATTTTTACCATTTTTCTTATTATTATTATTGTTATTAGTATTATTGTTATTATTGTTATTAATTTTGAGTGGTTATTAAAAATACATTTCTATGTACTAATTGTATTTGTAGTTATTTCAAATAAATTCTATATAGTAATGCGAACTACATTTTACTATAAATCATATTTTTATTGGTTATTTTATTGGATCTTTTAACATAAACCCAATTATTCTTCAAACCCTATTTTCCCCATCATGATTGTGATCTTGATCTCTTGATCTCTTGATCTTGATCTTGATGGTTTCAATCCTAGCTGTCTGATCTTGTTGATCTTTATCTTGATCTCGTCCGTTTGATCTGATCTTGATCATTCTCTTGATCATCGAGATCCTTGCTTTGGGTACGTGATTTCGATTGTGATCGTGTGTTCGTGATTGTTCGTGATTGTTCGTATCCGTTGGTTGTATTGTGTTCGTGGCTGCGAATTCATTCTCGTTATTCTCTTTCTCTCCGTCGTTTTCGTCGTCTCTCAGAAAAGTAACTTGTATTCTTTTCTTTGTGTAATACAAGTACTAAATACCGCCTGTAGTATAGTTGTGTTCTAGAGACAATTCTTGTGTGAAACCCTGGTTGTATCTTCTCTCTATTGTGTTGACCCGCCGTAGTTGCCTCACTACACATATGACCTGAAATAACTTAGGGATGACCACTTCTTGTTGTATACATGCATGTTGTTCATGACTTGTTGTATGATCTCGTATGCTCGATGTGTTGATAGTAGTATAACTCATTGTAGACTTGTAAAATACCTTATACCATGTTGCTTGGACATCTAGTATACCCTATTTCACGTTTGTTATGATTTGGATGTGTTCCATATGATTTTATGTGGATTTTATGCATGGGGAATATTTCTGACTTTTTGTTACTTCATTTTTTTTCAGTATTTTAGACCCTATTAAGGTCAGTATATGAAAATTATTTGTGAATATGAATTATAGAGAATTCTGGCTACTTTCCAGATTTTCTGACAGATCTCAGTTTCGATTTGTGAGTTGCAAGTTATGACTATTTTACTATATATGTGTTTAAAATTCCAGATTCTGCTTTATATGAATTCTGTATGACTATTTATTTTTCGACTGATGTTAAATATAATATTTTGATCCAATATATTTTTGGTTATCACTAGACTTGATTGGAATTAACCCCTGATTTTTGTGGATTTAATTGATAACTTTTATACGCTATTCTATGATTGCCATTAGAGAAACATAATTTCGACCTGATTATATTTGCTTTCTATAAAAACTCTGTGAATAATAATTGTAGCCTACAGTATCTATTTTATCACCCTTTTAACGGATCTGGATTTCAATTTATATATTGTAAGATATTGCTGTTTTAGTACTGCTGTGTTTATGATTCCAGATTTACAAAACTGCCGTATCTTGCTGCTTTTTGATTTTACTCGAATACTTTACTAAACATACTAGGGAATACCCCAAATTTTTAAGTTGCCATGTTGGAAAATTATGAAAGTTTATTTTCTGTTACTAAACATACTAGGGAATACCCCAGATTTTTCTTGGATTTAATCAGTACGTTTTCATGTCGTTTTCCTGCTTAAGAATATAAGTTTCTGATTTCAGGCTGAACACGTTTTCTGGATACAACTCTATTTTCATGCTTGTTTTTGTGAAATAATATATGACTTATATATACTTGCTGGATTCGGTTAAGAGACTTTTTTCCAGATTTTCTGACGGATCCAGATTTGCATGTTTGTGGCAACGAGAAACCTAGATTTGGTGCAGTACTGTCTTGCTGTCCTGAACTAGAATTCTTGTCATCCTAATCTTTTATGTGTTGTCTTTCACCTGTACATGTCTATCTTTCAACCTGAAGCTGTTACTTGTTCATACCATGTTATTCTTTCCATGTTTTTGTACAAGAATATGCCTGTTTGATAATAATCATAAGAAGAAACTAAGCTACGGTTTAAGGGGAAAGATCTAATAGTGGAAAATACAGAAACGTGTACTCGGAAGAGGACTCATAGATCCTACTTGGTTATTTGGAGCTTGTCATTTGGTTATTTGGAGCTTGATATTTGGTTATTTGGAGCTTGACACGGGATTACTTGACACTTGCACACTTGACACATCGAGCTTAATATCTGGTTACTTGGAGCTTGATATTTGATACTTGGAGCTTGTCCCTGAGTACACTGCCTAGATATCTCTATGATCCACTATGAAATCTAAAACAAAATTGTTTGAATGTAGCAACCATGTGGTAAATGTTTGGGACTCATGAAGTGCTACCTAGATAAATTTAACACAAGACTTGAACACGATCACTTGATACTTGACACTTGTTACTTGTACATGATACTTGATACTTGACACTTGTTACTTGTTTACATGATACTTGATACATGACACTTGTTACTCGTTACTCGTTTGCATGATACTTGATACTTGACACTTGTTACATGTTACTTACACTCGTTCATCTTGCTATGCTAGTTGTTCTATTTGTTATCATGTTTATTCCATGCTATGCCTGCTTCCGTTATTATTCTATATTTGTTTATCCTTACCTTATACTTGTGCCTGCACTATAAGCAGCCCGTAAACTTGCAATGACGAGCATTTGGTTTTCTTTTCCTTTTCCTGTCATTTAGCTAAATTGCAGATTTTGGAGATAAGCTGCAAGATGGTGTAGGTGATATGGGATTCTAGTTGTTAGAGTTCTTACTAGTATTATTATATTTCTTGTTGCTTATTTTGAATAATTATACTTGGTTACTAGGATTATTTTGTATTGGACAATATGACCCAGGATTATTGACTTGTTCAGACTTAGTTTATTTGAGATTAATATATTTCGTTTCAAGTAAATTCTTGTTGGTATTTGATTCATATATGTATGTGTGGTTGACTTCTCTTGCTTCCGACTCTAATTATTCTTGTAAAATATTGTAAAAATCCTAACATCTTATGGATGATGAAAATCATTCGCTGGGCTTAGTCACGTATCCGTATTCCGTATCTCTTTTTGGGAAGCAGGGTGTGACAAAATAAGTTGATATTGAGTTGGAAATTTTTTCCCTATCTTGTTAAATTGACATTTTAGATGTGTGGTGTGAATAGTATTTTAATGCGATGATTAGATGTTTTACCTTGATAAATATTTTACATTTTGTAGAATTGCTAGACACTTGATTAAAAAGTAAATTTTCATAATTAAAGTCTCTAATTTGGAAGGTACAACTTAATTGAGAAAACGAGATAGTTAAAGAAAGAGTTATAGACAGACCAATAGAATAATGCAGTTTCAACTTTTGATTATAACAGAGCATGGGTTTGGGAAGACTGGTTATCGGTGTGGTTGTAAAGTGTTGCAAATAGTGCTTCATGGTCTTGGGTTCGAGTCTTGAAAGGCTCTGTTTATATTGAATTTTGATTTCCCCAAAATACAGTACGGTACCTACATAAGGTATTTGAGCGAAATCATATCGCTAGCCGCTAATGGGCTTTCTAGTTCTCGGGTGTACTTTGGGTCTATTACTGTAGCTAGGCGGAGGGGTCGGTTGTGGGTTCGAATCCTGGCTAGGCCATTTTTAATGCATTTTCAATTTTTTTTATGTGCATATTTATGGGTTTTAAAGAGTATAAAAATTGGAAAAAAATTCTATTATTTCTCTAAAATTATCTACACTCTATAAAAAATATTTCCACAATATTTATGATACATTTTATGAGATTTGAAAGTGGATTTCACATTAAAACAATTTGTTTAGTGAACTTGGTTTCAAAATTAAAGAAGAGATTTTTGTGTGGTTAAAGAAGATTAAAGTGGAATATGATTAGACTCTTCTTGATTAAATTTCCGTGGTTATAAATAATTTTGATTAAGAATAGCTTGATGTTGCATACAATGCTAAAAGTGATTAAATTAATAATGAAAGTTGAAGTGAGTTACTTCATGTTATGGTATTATAAAGAAATGTTTTCTACGAGAAAACATTTATGAATAAATAAATTGAAATATTATTTTGAGATTGAATGTAACATATTGTTGATCTCTAGAAAGAGATTGTTGTTGGAATCTAGATGCTAGGCGAGACCCTTAGAAACCGGCCGTTGTTATTAATATGAATTTGAGAGCTAACCAATGTGGGTTGGGCATCTCTTGAGAAGTAGCCACTGTGGGCTGACTGTCTCTTTTGTTTGGTTTAAGTTCGGTAGGATAAGTTAGCTCTAGGTTATGATGATTTTCTTCTAAAACAAACTAAAACTCAAGGACAACACTATAGTGAATATGTGATGAAAGTAAGAGAAAAACACAAGTATGAGTACCTCGGATCTATGGTGTGAGAGTGTTCACAAGCTATCTGCATGATGCGTCATGTCATGATGTGGATACATCTCCAGAATTATCAGGACCGTGGCGAAGCCTGTGGGGTGCTTGGTGACTACGTAGTACCATCGTTTCATGAGGTGCAAATTGTCCATAGGTTGTCTGCATGATGTGTCATGTCATGACGTGGGATTCCCCTCCAGGTTGTCTGGACATGGGCTCGTAACTCATAAAACATCTAGGATACTTACCGTAGTTACCGTAGTAGTTAAACTCATTACGAGGGATTCAACCCTACAAGATGAAGAACGGTTAAGGGCTTGCCATAGGATTTATGTAGAATGGGATGCATAAGTTCGAAAAAGTGTGCATTAGTGTCATGAAATATAAATAACTGCATTAAGGCTATGTGCACTAGCACACAAGATATCAATAGGATAGTCCCTCCTTAGCTTTTTTTGTAATTAAGTTTGTGATTGTTAAAGTATTAAAGAATTGTTATACTTTTGGTATAGCGAGGATGGCCGTGTATAATATTTCGTCGGTTGTAAGCAACTGACGTGCCCACAGTTTCATCTGCAGGACTTGGAATTTACAAGAAGATATAAAGATTAATTTGATGCTGATGATCATTTAAATGTTAAAGTTGTTGTAGTTGTACATTTATCATTGTTGTATTTTATTTACTTTCCGCTGCGTTATAATGTAAAAGGTCTTTGTTTTAATTAAAGTTTTAAATTCCTTGTAAAATTGTACGAAATGAAGTGTAAAGATCCTGTGGAACTTCGAATTCAGGCATATTTGGAATTCGGCGTGTTACAGCTCAGCATGCTCATTACGATTTCGAGAATAGACGAGGATATCATCAATGAACACCACAACAAACTTGTTCAGAAGGGGAGAGAAAACCTGATTCATCAAGCTCACGAACACAGTTGGAGCATTAGTAACTCCGGAAGGCATCACCAAGAACTCATAGTGCCCATATCTTATACGAAAGTCAGTCTTCTGCACATCCTCGGCATTCACGTTAACTTCATGGTAACCAGAATGAAGATCCAGCTTTTAAATTACGAAAGCGCCTTCCAATAGATTAAATAGGTCATTAATCCTTGGCAGTGGATACCGGTTCTTCACTGTGACATTATTCAGCTCACTGCACAACTTGCGACTACCATCCTTCTTATTGATGAACAACACCGGAGCTCCCCAAGGCGAGACACTCGGCCTAATAAAACCTATATCCAGCAACTCCTGAATATGCTCCTTTAACTTGGCCAACTCAATAGGTGCCATTCTGTATGGACTCTTAGAAATCGGGGATCTACCCGGCTGAACGTCAATATTGAACACCACTTCACGTTCTTGCGGTAGTCCCGACAATCCCTCAAGAAAAACATCCAGAAAGTCTTGCACAACCAATGGTGCAACATCACCATCCACACACACTTCTTCCATCACTCCAGCTTCTTGACTTGCCAACTTCTCCACACAACCAAGCGGTGTTTCACCGGCTAGAATTAAAATTCCTAATGCCCTGGCATTCGGAACACCACCTTCTTCACACGCCAGTCAATTACAACATGGGTAACACCAAGCCAATCCGTCCCTAAGATAACATCAAAACGAGAATTGTTGATGACAATGAGATCGGTAATAAAATCAACTCCACTAATAATCAAGGGACTTGCTCACAGATCTGAGAACACACAACAACACCTCCACCTGTAGTGATATTCCATGCTGGTGGCATAGCGCTGCTAGCCAAATGATGCAGGTCGACGAAGTGGGAGGAAACACAGGAATGAGTAGCACCAGAGTCAAAAAGAACATTAGCGGGAAAGGAATGAACACGGATAATGCCTAGCAAGAAGTCAAGGTTGAGAACATAATATGTAGAAAGCAAAATGCAAGAACAGACATGGATGGGAGGATAACATGATAAAGCAACAAAATAGAATAACAAGATAACTAGGAAAAAATAGAATCCAAAATAAACACAACTAAAAATATACCTGCAACAACGCTCAAAGCGGTTATAGCATCCTGCGTAGTCAGATTGTAGGCATGGCCACGACCTGCAGGAAGATTACCCCTAGGAGCGGCTCTGCTCTGATCAAAAATTTGCCTCTGAGGAGGAAGTGGTGGTCCGCCATTGTAATACCCCGATTTTTTTCTTAATACATAAAGATTATTTATTTCTCTTTTTATGGTATGCTTGTGTAGCATGTGACTATTATTTTCTCCATGATGAATAAAGTATATTGTTTCCTATAAAGTATTTTCCTTAAAGCCCAAATGTTGATTTGTTTATTTTCTCTTTTAAAATATTTATTTTGGCCCAAATGAACTTAAGCCCATAAACTTAACCTTTTATAAATTTAATTCCTACAACTTGTATGTGTAGCATCTTTTCTTTTACACTATTCCGGGTATTAATGTACTATTTATTGTAGTGGAGTTTGTGTGTACACGTGCACTCCATGTACACGTGCACAAGGCACAAGCTTGGCCGGTTGTGGAGTAATGGACTAGGGTCATGGGTGGTTACTTTTGAGGTGTGGGTAGTTTCTCAAACTCCCGATTGGATCTCAGCCCTTGATTTTCCAACTCCCTAATGTATCTTAACCCTCCATTCTATTTATCTCCTAGTATAAATACCCCTCCTATTTTCCTATCTCTTTTACACTAAAATTTTCTAAGATTACTATTACAAGAGAGTATTTGTGAGTTTGTGTGGGAGCTTTTCTGTGGAGGCAAGCAGCATTGCTGAGGAGCTCGGTGTGGAGCAAAGGAGCAAGAAGGCGTTCTCTACTTTGAGGAGTTTTTGTGGGATTTCGTTATTTCTTCCTATAAGGTGGGTGTTTCTCAGGACTTCTAATGTAGGAATGATACTATGATTGTTATGATTGATACCATGTTACAGAAAGTGAATTGAATGCAGTAGAAATTGCTTGAACATACTATTAATATTGAGAACGAGACTGTCGGTACAGTCGACTGGCATGTGAACCAGCCGACTGGTACGAGACACTATTTTCATAATGTGCTGATAAACATGTGTGCAATTAGACATGATGGTGTGATTATTATATGTATATTTTCCCTATGACACATATGATGGAGGGAAGGTAAATGAATGAAAAGAACTAATGGTGATTAATAACTTAGAATTGTCGGGGCAGTTGACTGATGTCGTGTTAAGTCGACTGGTGCTCCAATTCTGATTATGACTGTTTGGAAATTCCATGAATTAAGATATTCTATTTATGTAGACCTAGTATGATGACTTGGGATTCATATCTTCATGGTCGTAAGAAAGTGTGAGCAATGTGAATGCATGTTTTAAAGTATTTTTCTCTAAAGAAAAGAGCATGTTCGTAACTTGAAAATTCATGTTGTAATGTTACCAAACGATAAGAGACTCTGTCTAGGAAACATGAATTTATGTATACTGTTAATTGACATCATGATGCGAGTGCATGTAAAGAACTGTAGATGATCTCCTTAAATTGAAAATGAATCTGTCCAGTCGACCGAATGCGTGTAGCAAGTCGACTGATCTGGACATAGAATTGTGCTGTTGGAATCTCCAAGACAGACGACTGATGGATGAACAGTCGACTGTCATGAGGACAATATTGTGAACATGAAAGGTTGCGGGACAGGCGACTGGTTGTGTACAACAGTCGACTATCCCGAGCGATCACGATGATACTGTATGTGACTGTATGAGTCGACTGGTATCCTTCCAAGTCGACTGTACAGAGTGTACTTGGATATATTTGAACTTCATGTTTTTTGCTCTTGGTAATTATGAACTGTATGATTTGAATCGATGGACTCTGTTTATGGTTGTATGAATTATATAATTGAATCATAGATGAGAATTGAGAATTAAATGAAAATATGAGATGTGAAATCATGATAAGAAAGTCTGTGAGACTCTAAAATGATTTATGAGCTGATGATGCTCAATTGGATATTGTGAATTTGAAATTGAACGAAAGAGTAGCTAAGTCTCCCCGGCAGTGAATTGAAATGATGTTGAGAAATAGACCAGGTTGGTCATGTGAAATGAAATGATAAGTCCGGTTGATGGAGAGGCTAACTCTAGAGCTTGATTTTTATTCATGATTCTAATCAAATTAATACATAGTGTGGAGGTGATGAAGGTGAGAGAAAAACATGAGTATCAGAGCTAGGGTACGGTGCGGGTGTGTGAGCCGCAGAATGCATGCTTGATGAGTCAAGACATAGCGCGGGCACAACTCAGTAATGATCGGACTTTAGTCATGCTTGTGGGATGTTTTGGTGACTGCAAGAGGAGTGTGTTCAGGGAGGAGGCTGAATTGTCACAGAATGCATGCTTGACGAGTCAAGACATGGCGCGAAATTCTACTCCAGGGACCAGGATACATGCCTGTACTCATAGAATCATCTAAGATACTCACTGAAATTACAGAAGTAGAGTAAGTCATGGCGGGGGATTGAACCCTACAAAAAATGAAGAACGATTAAGAGGCTTGCCCTCGAACCTATGTAGAATGGGATGCATAGAATTCGAACAAGTGCGCATTAGTGTCATGTTAATTAAATAAATTACATTAAGGATTAAGTGCACAATCACGACATGACATCATTAAAAATTCCCTTTTCATTTTACATGCTTATTATGAACAAGATTGCGATTTGTAAGAAATGAGATTCATTATACTGTTTCTGGCATAGAGAGGATGGCCATGTATAATTATCGTCGGTTGAATAAACTGACATACCCACAGTTTTGTATGCAGGATGAATTACATGTAAAGAGGAATGGATGCATAAAGATCTCATTATGTCGTTGTTCATTTATGTAAATGTTGTATATTTTGCTTCCGCTGTGTAAATTTAAATGTAAGATGTTGTAACTCTGATGTAAAAAGAAAAGTTTGGATTTCCTTGTAAAATTGTACTCAAAGAAAGTGAAAAGATCCTGTAGAACTCCTTGAATTCAGTGATTTGGGATTCGGGGCATTACAGAGTGGTATCAGAGCCACGCTTTCTACACTTTCACACCTGTACAAGTTTATAGGGAACGACACCCTAGAAGTGGACATTAGAGTGTGTGTTTGAGTCTAGAGATTTAAATGTAAGTGACTTACATTTGTGTTGCTCTATGATTTATGTTTCTTCCTCTCTATTCTAAGATGGCTGATCATTTCGACCCTGCTGGAGGCGACGACTGGCATATCATTGAGGAAGAGTACCATCCTGGACAGGCTGATTCTGAGGACGAGTATCACCCTGGGCAAGCAGATTCTGATGATGAGGAGTACCCGGAATCTCGAGAGATCACCCCACCGCCGGATTCATCTGATGATTCTTCTTCCGATGAAGAAAAGGGACCAGCTCTGAGTGGCACTGTGGCTTCTCTTCAGAGGCAAGTGGATACCCTGAAGTATAGAGTTGGAGTTTTGGAGGCTCAGCTGGAAAAGCGGAATGCCGACTATTCTGTTCTTAGCCATCGGATTTGGGAACTTGAGAAGAAAAAGAACCTAACTGATGTGCTGAAGGATGAGGTTGATGAACTGCGGGATGAACTTCGAGCAGCGAAGAGGACCCGTAGAGATTAAATTGTCTTAGTTTCTATTTTCTTCTGTTCTGATGTCAAAATGTCTTTTAATTCGAATGTATAAACTTTGGAATTCAATGAAATGAAAGTTGGTTTAAATTCTTGTCTTATACTTCGAATTTAATGGATCTTTTGCATCAGAATATGTCGAGAAGGGGAGCCAGGAATGGTGAAGGTTTGGACCTGGAGACCGAACTTGCAAGGGTCTTCCAGACGCTGAATGCAGTGGCTGCGAACCAAGGAAGGGGACGGTGAATCCAGTACCCGAGGCAATTAAGCTAGTGGAATCGTTCAAGAGAATGAAACCACCTGTGTTCGAGGGAAAGTCAGACCCAGATGCGGCTGACAACTGGATTCGGCAAGTGGAGACAATCTTCGAGGTGTTGGAGACACCGGAGGGCAGCAAGGTCAAGTTGGTGACTTTGCAGTTGGAGAAGGATGCGGCTGTTTGGTGGCAGTCGATGAAGAGGACTATGGGCGGCTTGTTGCTTGGCTGGGAGGAATTTCTGGAAGAATTCTGCAGCCACTATTTCCCCTCCGACGTCCAGGAGAAGAAGGCCATGGAGTTTCTGTCACTTCAGCAAGGCAGCATGTCGGTAAGGGAGTATGAGACTAGGTTTACTCAGCTCTCCAGGTATGCTCCAGAACTGGTGATGGATGAGGCGAAGAAGGCTCGCAAGTTCGAGCATGGTCTGAGGCCGAGCTTGAGGTCTCGTATGATACCTCTAGGTATCAGGAGATTCGATAAGCTGGTCAAGAGGGCGGCAGCGACGGAGGCGGATATGGAGCAGTTCCATGTTGCTCAGCACCAGAAGAGCAACTGGCAGTCCGGGAAGAGACCTGCTCAATCGGGGAGTTTCAAGGGGCAACCATCTGCACAGAGGTTCAAACCGACAAGGGCGAACGCTATCAGTGTAGCTGGAAGACCTGGAAACGATGTGGGGAGACCTTCTGCAGTCACTTGCTTCAACTGTGGTGAAGTGGGACATTACTAATCTCGATGTCTCAAACCACGGGCTGGCAATCACAATGTGCCAATACAGCAGACTGGGAAGAGGCCGTACCAGTCAGGGCGAGTATTTGCTTTGACAGAAGCTGATGCTGAGGAGGCGGATGAGGTCATCTCTGGTACGAGGGCTGATGTTTAGTGTGGTTTTGTCATTTCTTCTTCCCGTTCATAGTGTGAAACTGTTATGTAATGGTGTATGTTATGTAACAGGCGAACTCTATCTTAATGGAAAGAAAGCTGTCGTATTGTTTGATACTGGATCCTCTCATACTTTTGTTTCTCCAAAGTTTGCTAAAGCGTTGGGAGTTGAGCCGAAGATTTTTCCAGGGAAGATCTTAGCAGTAGCTACTCCGTCAGGGGAAACTTTGACCACTGATCGGTATTATGCTGATTGCGAGATAGTGATTGGGGATCGAATCTTTGGCATTGATCTGATCGAGCTGACTATCTTAGGAGTCGATGTTATCATTGGCATTGATTGGATGTCGGTGTACAGTGCAAGCATCGAGTGTAAGACCAAGACGGTGACAGTGAAGGCTCCAGGAGGACCTGAAGTCACTTTCCAAGGGAAGTTGAAGTGCTCTAAGTTGGTGGCAACTATCCGCAAGGAAGAGACTCCTGTGGAATTGCAATGGATTCCTGTGGTTCGGGACTATCCGACTGTGTTCTTGGAAGATTTTCCTGGGTTACCTCCGCATCGTGATGTAGAGTTCAGCATCACTGTTCAACTGGGAAGTGCACCCATTTCTAAGGCACCTTATAGGATGGCTCCAGTGGAACAGGATGAGGTGAAACGGCAAATTGAGGAACTGATGGGAAAAGGCTTTATTCAACCTAGTGCGTCACCTTGGGGAGCACCAGTGCTTTTGGTAAAGAAGAAGGATGGATCGATGAGGATGTGTATCGATTACTGGGAGCTGAATAAGGTCACTGTTCAGAATAAGTATCCGATTCCTCGAATTGATGACTTGTTCGATCGTCTACAAGGAGCAGCTGTATTCTCCAAAATAGATCTTCGATCAGGATATCACCAAGTGCGAGTGAAAGCTGAAGATGTGCACAAAACTGCGTTTAGAACTCGGCATGGGCATTACGAATTCTTAGTTATGCCATTCGGAGTGACGAATGCACCCGCAATCTTCATGGACCTAATGAACAGAGTTCTGAGGCCGTTTATTGATTCTTTCGTCGTGGTGTTTATCGACGATATTCTCGTGTACTCCAAGTCTGAGGAGGAGCACACCGAGCATCTGGCAGCAGTTTTGCAGAAGTTGGAAGAGCAGAAGTTGTATGCCAAGTTATCCAAGTGTGATTTCTGGAAATCTGAAGTGGCATTCCTAGGTCACATCCTTTCTAAGGAGGGAGTGGCAACTGACCCTCAGAAGATAGAGGCAGTGAGAGATTGGGCTAGGCCTACTACAGTGAAGGAAGTCAGAAGTTTCCTTGGGATGACTGGATACTACAGGAGATTCATTCAAGGTTATGCTCAGATAGCTGTACCGCTTACTGGACTGACCAAGAAGAATGTGAGCTTCAAGTGGACTGAGCAATGTGAGGCGAGCTTTCAGGAGTTGAAAGATAGGCTGACTGCTGCACCTATTTTGGCTTTGCCTAGAGCAGGAGTTGAGTATGATGTTTATAGCGATGCTTCACATCGGGGGCTTGGTTGTGTCTTAATGCAAGAAGGTAAAGTAATCGCTTATGGGTCTAGGCAACTACGACCGCTTGAGAAAAATTATCCGACTCATGATCTAGAGCTGGCTGCGATTATTTTTGCCCTGAAGCAATGGAGGCACTATGTGTACGGTGAGAAGTTGAACATGTACACGGATCACAAGAGCTTGAAGTATATATACCAGCAGAGGGATCTCAATCTGAGGCAGCGGAGATGGTTGGAAGTGCTCGAGGATATGCGACCTGAGATCAAGTATCATCCTGGAAAGGCTAATGTTGTGGCTGATGCACTTAGTCGCAAGAGCGGTTTGGCCAGTTTGATTACAACTCAGAGGCATCTGATTGAAGAGCTGGATCGGGCAGGTATTGAGGTTGTCTTGCAAGGATTGGGAGCATCTTTATCTCAGTTGAAGCTTCAGCCCACTTTGAATGCAAGGATCATTGCAAGTCAGGAAGTTGATGCTGATATCTTGGAGATGAAGGAGCAGGTTGGCGCTGGCAGGTTGCCCGGATTTCAAACCAGGGATGCAGTGCTGTGGTTCGGAGATAGGCTGTGTGTTCCAGATCAAGCAGACCTGAAAGAGAGTATTCTTCAGGAGGCGCATGCTACTCTTCTGTCAGTACATCCTGGGAGTACTAAGATGTACAAAGACATCAAATAGCATTTCTGGTGGTCAGGTTTGAAGCGGGATGTGGCTGAATTTGTTGCGAAGTGTGAGGTTTGTCAGCAAGTCAAAGCCGAAAACCAGAGACCCGGAGGTCTATTACAGCCGTTACCTATTCCGGAGTGGAAGTGGGATAACATCAGTATGGATTTCATCACGGGATTGCCCAAGAGTTCCAAGGGCAATGATGCGATTTGGGTTATAGTCGATCGACTAACCAAGTCCGCTCACTTTTTGGCAATGAAACTCACTGCTTCGATGGACAAGTTGGCTGAGATGTATGTTGGTGAGATTGTCCGACTTCATGGTGTTCCCTCGACTATTGTGTCTGATCGAGATGCGCGGTTTACTTCGCATTTCTGGAGGAGTCTTCAGGCAGCTTTCGGTACCAAGACAGTTTTCAGCACTGCTTTTCATCCGCAAACCGATGGGCAGACCGAGAGAGTCAATCGTATTCTTGAGGATATGCTTCGGTGTTGTATACTAGACTTCGGAGGCAGTTGGGAAAGGCATTTACCTTTGGTAGAGTTTGCCTACAACAACAGTTTTCAGGCTAGCATCGGGATGGCGCCGTATGAAGCTTTGTATGGCAGGAAGTGCAGGACTCCTGTTTGTTGGTATGAGGTTGGGGAGCGTCAGTTGTTTGGTCCTGAGCTTGTACAGCTAACTTCTGAGAAGATTGATCTGATCAGGAAAAGGTTGGTAGAAGCTCAGAGCAGGCAGAAAAGCTATGCAGACAACCGGAGAAGGGACCTTGAGTTTGAGGTTGGTGACTTCGTCTTTCTGAAGGTATCACCCAGTAAAGGTGTGGTTCGATTTGGCAAAGGCGGGAAGTTAGCCCCGAGATTTATAGGCCCATATAAGATATTGAAAAGGATCGGGAAAACTGCTTACCGGCTTGAATTACCGGAAGAGTTGTCTCAGGTACACAATGTCTTTCATGTGTCTATGCTGAGAGGTTACATTCCAGATCCGAGTCATCATTTGCCTGAAGTGCCGGAAGGTCTGTTGTTAGACCTGAATTACATCGAGTCTCCTGTCGAGATTGTTGACCGTAGGGAGAAAGTCTTGAGGAATAAGAAGATACCGATGGTCAAGGTAGTCTGGAGAAACCACTTGGTTGAAGAGGCTACTTGGGAATCTGAGGAGAAGATGTTAAAGGACTATCCTGAGCTTTTTGTTTGATTGATTGTATTTTTGTATTCTTTGTATCTTTGTATCTCTTGTTGTTGTGGTGTTTTCTGTTTCTCGCTCTTGGCTGTAGTTCCGGGGACGGAACTATTCTAAGGAGGGAGTGATGTAATACCCCGATTTTTTTCTTAATACATAAAGATTATTTATTTCTCTTTTTATGGTATGCTTGTGTAGCATGTGACTATTATTTTCTCCATGATGAATAAAGTATATTGTTTCCTATAAAGTATTTTCCTTAAAGCCCAAATGTTGATTTGTTTATTTTCTCTTTTAAAATATTTATTTTGGCCCAAATGAACTTAAGCCCATAAACTTAACCTTTTATAAATTTAATTCCTACAACTTGTATGTGTAGCATCTTTTCGTTTACACTATTCCGGGTATCGATGTACTATTTATTGTAGTGGAGTTTGTGTGTACACGTGCACTCCATGTACACGTGCACAAGGCACAAGCTTGGCCGGTTGTGGAGTAATGGACTAGGGTCATGGGTGGTTACTTTTGAGGTGTGGATAGTTTCTCAAACTCCCGATTGGATCTCAGCCCTTGATTTTCCAACTCCCTAATGTATCTTAACCCTCCATTCTATTTATCTCCTAGTATAAATACCCCTCCTATTTCCCTATCTCTTTTACACTAAAATTTTCTAAGATTACTATTACAAGAGAGTATTTGTGAGTTTGTGTGGGAGCTTTTCTGTGGAGGCAAGCAGCATTGCTGAGGAGCTCGGTGTGGAGCAAAGGAGCAAGAAGGCGTTCTCTACTTTGAGGAGTTTTTGTGGGATTTCGTTATTTCTTCCTATAAGGTGGGTGTTTCTCAGGACTTCTAATGTAGGAATGATACTATGATTGTTATGATTGATACCATGTTACAGAAAGTGAATTGAATGCAGTAGAAATTGCTTGAACATACTATTAATATTGAGAACGAGACTGTCGGTATAGTCGACTGGCATGTGAACCAGCCGACTGGTACGAGACACTATTTTCATAATGTGCTGATAAACATGTGTGCAATTAGACATGATGGTGTGATTATTATATGTATATTTTCCCTATGACACATATGATGGAGGGAAGGTAAATGAATGAAAAGAACTAATGGTGATTAATAACTTAGAATTGTCGGGGCAGTCGACTGATGTCGTGTTAAGTCGACTGGTGCTCCAATTCTGATTATGACTATTTGGAAATTCCATGAATTAAGATATTCTATTTATGTAGACCTAGTATGATGACTTGGGATTCATATCTTCATGGTCGTAAGAAAGTGTGAGCAATGTGAATGCATGTTTTAAAGTATTTTTCTCTAAAGAAAAGAGCATGTTCGTAACTTGAAAATTCATGTTGTAATGTTACCAAACGATAAGAGACTTTGTCTAGGAAACATGAATTTATGTATACTGTTAATTGACATCATGATGCGAGTGCATGTACAGAACTGTAGATGATCTCCTTAAATTGAAAATGGATCTGTCCAGTCGACCGAATGCGTGTAGCAAGTCGACTGATCTGGACATAGAATTGTGCTGTTGGAATCTCCAGGACAGACGACTGATGGATGAACAGTCGACTGTCATGAGGACAATATTGTGAACATGAAAGGTTGCGGGACAGGCGACTGGTTGTGTACAACAGTCGACTATCCCGAGCGATCATGATGATACTGTATGTGACTGTATGAGTCGACTGGTATCCTTCCAAGTCGACTGTACAGAGTGTACTTGGATATATTTGAACTTCATGTTATTTGCTCTTGGTAATTATGAACTGTATGATTTGAATCGATGGACTCTGTTTATGGTTGTATGAATTATATAATTGAATCATAGATGAGAATTGAGAATTAAATGAAAATATGAGATGTGAAATCATGATAAGAAAGTCTGTAAGACTCTAAAATGATTTATGAGCTGATGATGCTCAATTGGATATTGTGAATTTGAAATTGAACGAAAGAGTAGCTAAGTCTCCCCGGCAGTGAATTGAAATGATGTTGAGAAATAGACCAGGTTGGTCATGTGAAATGAAATGATAAGTCCGGTTGATGGAGAGGCTAACTCTAGAGCTTGATTTTTATTCATGATTCTAATCAAATTAATACATAGTGTGGAGGTGATGAAGGTGAGAGAAAAACATGAGTATGAGAGCTAGGGTACGGTGCGGGTGTGTGAGCCGTAGAATGCATGCTTGATGAGTCAAGACATCGCGCGGGCACAACTCAGTAATGATCGGACTTTAGTCACGCTTGTGGGATGTTTTGGTGGCTGCAAGAGGAGTGTGTTCAGGGAGGAGGCTGAATTGTCGCAGAATGCATGCTTGACGAGTCAAGACATGGCGTGAAATTCTACTCCAGGGGCCAGGATACATGCTTGTACTCATAGAATCATCTAAGATACTCACTGAAATTACAGAAGTAGAGTAAGTCATGGCGGGGGATTGAACCCTACAAAAAATGAAGAACGATTAAGAGGCTTGCCCTCGAACCTATGTAGAATGGGATGCATAGAATTCGAACAAGTGCGCATTAGTGTCATGTTAATTAAATAAATTGCATTAAGGATTAAGTGCACAATCACGACACGACATCATTAAAAGTTCCCTTTTTATTTTACATGCTTATTGCGAACAAGATTGCGATTTGTAAGAAATGAGATTCATTATACTGTTTCTGGCATAGAGAGGATGGCCATGTATAATTATCGTTGGTTGAATAAACTGACGTACCCACAGTTTTGTATGCAGGATGAATTACATGTAAAGAGGAATGGATGCATAAAGATCTCATTATGTCGTTGTTCATTTATGTAAATGTTGTATATTTTGCTTCCGCTGTGTAAATTTAAATGTAAGATGTTGTAACTCTGATGTAAAAAGAAAAGTTTGGATTTCCTTGTAAAATTGTACTCAAAGAAAGTGAAAAGATCCTGTAGAACTCCTTGAATTCAGTGATTTGGGATTCGGTGCGTTACAGCCATGACCATGAGCAAGCGCTCCCTGCGGGAGCGGAACCTCTAACTGGTGCAAGGGATCTGGACTTAGGGCAATCACGAACTATGTGGTCATTGCCTCCATACAGAAGGCACAAGCAATTCGCTATCTGACAGTCCTGGCACAGGTGCCCAGTCTTGTGATAGTACGAACAGACCAAATGCAGCCTCTGAACAGCAGGTGGGTACGACAATGCCCTAGCAAGAAGGGTCAGAACTGGCATCCTAATAGGCCCTCCAGAGAGCCTGGCAGCAACAGGGTGCGGGACAAAGTGCTGGATGGCACGCTTCCTCGTACTAGTCTGCTCCTGAATTCTAGCAGCATCCAGAATATCAGCATAAGAACGAAGTCACAGGGTAGAAAGACGGTCCTGAATCTCAATATCCAAGCCAAACAAGAAACGGCATCAATCTTTGTCATTCGCCACCATAGAAGTTGAAAAACGACTTAGCCGGGTAAATTCCGCAGCGTACTTGTCCACGGTCTGACTCCCCTGATTCCAGACAGTTTTTAATTTAACGTCGATACTTTATTAAATAACAACAAAAAACCATGGATAAACGCTATCTGACGAACCTGAGTTAGTGAGACAAACTGTCGTTCCATTTGATTCTTGGTAGCATTAGGAAAGAACTTCATGAGGAAGCTCTTAGTGAAGATGGCCCAGTGGATGGGTTGTCCCAAACGTTCAGCCTCAACTTTCCCCCAGATGTGGGCAAGATCAACAAGCTGGATGCTCACAACATCCACACGGTCGACATCCGAGATCCGTGCTGCGGTCAACAACTGCTCAGTCCGAATAAGCCATTACTCAGCCTTAAGTGGACCCTTAGTGTCATGCCCCGCTTCCCAAAAATACGAAATGCAAGCACGTGACATTGGCCCAGTGAATGAATTGCATCATCCATAAGCTGTTATCGATTCAATTCAACAATACAAACAGGAAAGTAATACAACTACGCATACAATTAAAGAATAATCACATGAATAACAATACTTGGAATTTAAGCATAAAATAACCAAATATAATAACAATCCAACATCAGTAATCAACAATAACAATGTTCGGGTCAAAAGCCCACAATACAAGATATAACAATGTTCAATTATTTACGTCCTCAAAACGAAACAATAATTATTTAAGCAGCGATGCAAATCAATTCTTTCACCATTGTTGTTCTCCTTGATTACCTGTAAGCTGTTCATTTAAAAGAAAGAATAATATGTCCTTAGAGCAAGTCTTGAATAGCAAGTAAAGAATCAGAGAAATAATGGCAATAACGATATAACAATGAACTCAATGAACGATGAAATCAATAGCATTAAACAATGGCAAAATGATAACTATGCAATGTGCAATAACGATGATTTATAACGATAACAATAAATGATAATAAGAATGGTAATCAATAACAATAACACTGTTCAATAACGATGACAATATGCAATGACGATGCGATGATAATGTTAAGTATATTATTCATATTAATCCTAACCAATGCACGTACTACTGCATCCTATAACTACAGGTTCGATGCATACAATCAATTTCATTTAGACTAAGGTGGTAGATTCTATATGTCATGTACTCGACACGATATCATATTAAAATGATAACACTGGCTATTGCAGCAATTCCTTGCACAATAATGATAACACTGGCCATTGATGCAATTTCTTGCACAATGACGATAACACTGGCAATTGACGCAATTTCTTGCACAATGACGATAAAAATATTTTTGGAACGAGGCCTACACTTCCGAGTACAATCACTATATCATCAACTACTCTAGTTAACTCTTAACTCCGGCTTGATTAACATTCTTTATTTAATCAACATGCAATATTGGTTGGCAATATTACGATACTCATAGGGAACAATAGAGACAAATATATTAATGGGAAAATGATAAGGCGATTAATAAGGGACACTAGAATGATGAATGTACAACCCTAAGATCATGCAATATACTCCATACAGTTAAATGCACCAAATACAACATTAGAGATTCAATTATATATTATCAAACATGGAAACTCAATTCTGAACAGCAGTAGGTTGTTGTACCAAAATTGAATTTTCCGCTGTTATAAAATAGAAAATGTGGATCCGTTATAATTTCTAGAAACTAGACTTCTTTCCGGTTCCAACGCATATTAAAAATCCAAAATCTGACAACAATAGCTAGGTGAACCACAGTGTTCTTTACAGGTTACAGATTCTGGCTGGTTATCGGTGTTAACTAGTTTCAGTTATAAAAGCAGTAAATATTCATTTTAAAAATTGGCAAAAATAATTTTCATGGACCTAAGCATGTTTACTATCAATCAGGAAATTATAATGGCAGTATTTGATCATTAGTTAATCTATTTCATTAGTTTAACATGGTATATACATAAATCTAGAAATAAAATGCATCAGCAGTAAAATGGTCATAACTTATGCAATATAAGTCAGAATTCAATAATTCTTGATGTTCTGGAAACTAGACACATGGGGCTACATTTCATATTCAGAAAGTTATTGATTTTGATGATAGTATCTAGGTCGAAACAACATGACAATGTTCAGGTTGACAGTAAATTTCATGGTCTCAATATATTTTTTTATGAATAAAATAATTAAAATGTTATGGACGATGAGTTAGGGGTTGACAACATAAATTGCAGCAAGTAACATCTATGTGAACATGTTATTAAGAGGTATAATGTCCACAATCTTACTAATCACAATCAACCAATACACCAACATCAATCATATAATAACCAACACTAGCATACATTCTGCAATAGTTATGTATTGTCATGACATGAATTACAATAACAATCCCTATTCAGATGTTCAATAATTAACTACATGAATGCATGCAAGATCTTTATAAATCGGAGGCAAAAGACGACACGAAGTCAAGACTAATACTTGGATTCACTCGTGTAAATTCGTAGTATCCCAACGATAGATAACTGATATGGTCAAAACAAGGGGTTCAATCGAGACCGTCCAAATGGGGCACGAATCCTACAGCTCAGGGACGAGACGGTAATTTCACATGCAAACGGGTCCGAAGCGGGTACTGGGTCTCCTTCTCACAGATCCAATAACCCGCAAACGGATCCACCACAGCTGGGCACGGGTTTCAACCCGCTGCCAACTCGATCCAGCAAGACACAATCAAGGTCCCTGATTAGATCTAAATCAACGGCCATGATTCACGTCAATCTTTACACTGGGATTTAGGGATTAAAATTCCTTATCTGATTACCAGAGTATACCTTATCAGATTACTTTCCCAATCTGTTTACAAGGAGATTATTCTATATCAGACTACGCGGATTACATTCCTAAATTGTTCTCTAAGACGCCTATAAATACCCCCCACCCATCTCCATTAACGGGTAATCAATCTTTCTCTAGTTAAACGCTCTTTCATAATCAATTCCGGTTACTGACTTGAGCGTCGGAGGGTGCGTCGCCGGGATCAACCCCGGTGTCTCGCACTTTTTGCAGGTGCACGGCGGGAGCGACGATCGGAGTTCAACGGAACAGGTATACAGGTTCTCCTATTCAGTTTCCCCAAAGAACTCACAAATTCATCTGTTTGCCCCCACACCGAATTTAGCGGCAACAGATTGGCGCCGTCTGTGGGAAACTAACGAATAGAGACCTCTCCTCTTCCCGGTGAACAGGTTTTCTCCAGCCATGCCGCCTCGCAAAGTCAGATCTAGGGGCTCCAATCGAGCGCCCATCCCTGACCAGCAGGAAGTCCTTCCTGATCCCACTCAACAACAAGGGCAGCTCCCTCCTACCGTGGAAGAGCCGCTCCAGCGGAACCCTCCACATCCTGATCCGAAGGGGCCTAACCCCCAGAAACAGCCTCTTCATCCAGAGAACATACCCAACCACACTGCCTCCAGTGCCTCCATGGCCTCCCATCATCCCCGAGCCTCTGGTCGCCACGATGCCCATCCCAGACGCCCGGAGGATAAGGACCTTCGTCACCATCTGGACGAAAAGCGGGCTCGGGGAGAAGCCTCCCACCAAGAACGATCCCCCCGACACCGGGGACACAGGGGATCCCCCGCCCGAAGAGGGAGAAAAGACTCCCCCGAGCACTACCGAGGGAGGCACTCACCGGCAGGTCGGCAGCAGCATCGGAACAATGAGGCACCCATCACCCGTGCCGAGTTCCAGCAATTCCAAGCTATGGTACAACAGGCCCTCAATCTCCGTCAAAATCCCAATGAGCCAAGGGCCCCCTCCCCTCGTCCGGTCCGGAGCCCTCGCCAACGTTCCCCTCCTCCTCGACCCGCTCCTACCAATTCCAGACGCACCCCAAGTCCTCGTCGTTCCCGAAGCTACCATCGCCGCAGCCCTCGCTCCCCATCCTACGAAGACGAGTCCCGTGGCTCGGCAGATCACCGCCGGAGAGATAACACCATGAACCGCCGCCTGAACGAGGTGGAAAAACTCTTGGGACGGATAAACCGGGAAGAAGAACTCAGGGGGAGGACCCTCCGTCCTAGCCAACCCCCGTTCTCCCGGACCATAGTGGATACTCCTGTTCCCTTCGGTTTCAAACCTCCCCAGTTCGAGAACTACACGGGAGAGACCGATCCGGTTGACCACATCGAAGGCTTTAAGACTTTGATGCTCCTCCATCAAGCGTCCGACGCCCTCCTCTGCAAAACATTCCCTGCAACTCTGAAGGGCCCAGCTCGAGAATGGTACTCTCGCCTTGCCCCGGCGTCAATATTCTCCTTTGAACAGTTCGAGACCCTGTTCATCACCCACTTCGTCAGCAGCCGAAGGGCCGAGAAGACCAGCATTTCCCTGTTGCACCTCCGTCAGCAGAAGGGGGAGAGATTGAGGGACTACGTGAAGAGGTTCACAGCCGAGGCCAGAACTATCGCATCCCTCGACCAATCCGTTGCTACCGCGGCGTTCCAATCCAACATCCTAAATTCTAACCTCCGCTCCTCCCTCGCCAAAAAACCGCCACATGACTTTTCTGACCTTCTCCTCCGTACTGAAAAGTACATCCGAGCTGAAGAGGCCGAGGAACCGCCCAACTGGGAAGCAACCGCCTCCGGGTCTAAGAGGAAGGGAACGGAAGAAGAGGGACCCAAAAAGTTTCAGAAGGATAATGCTGGCCAGCGCCGGCCTCCCCCTAGATTTGAAAAATTTACTCCCCTCACCACAAACATCTCCGCCATTTTCATGGAAGTCGAAAAAGAGGGGGTCCTGCCTCCAGCTCCAAAGATGAACACCCCAGCCAAAAGGAGGGATAAAGACAAATGGTGCCGTTATCACCGGGACCATGGGCATGACACCAACGACTGCCGGGCTCTGAGAAACGAGATCGAAGCCCTCATCCAGAGGGGGCAGCTGGCGAAGTTTGTAAGAAAGGACGGGGCCGAACTTCCTCCCCAGCCTCGGGGGGCTAACAAACGTCCGGAACGGGAAGAGACGCCAGAATTCGAGGAAGAGCGAGTCCTCCACCTTATCCATGGGGGTCCAATGGGGGGCTCCTCGAACTCTTCTCGGAAAGCTTTTATTAGGGAAGTAAATTCTGTCCGGGCCACCCCTCCCCCCAAAGGACTCGGAGTGCCCGTCACCTTCTCTGACGACGATCTCGAGGGCGTCCGCACCCCTCATTGCGACGCACTCGTCATCAACCTTCACATGGCCAATTTCAAAGTCGAAAGAATCCTAGTGGATAACGGCTCCTCCGTTAACATCCTATTCCTCGATGCTTTTAAGGGGCTGAAGCTCTCCCGAGACAGACTGAAGCCCGCCGGGTATACGCTCCATGGGTTCACGGGAGTGCCGGTGACGATCGAAGGGGTGATCACCCTCGATGTCACAGCAGGCAAAACTCCTACTACCCGCACGGAGTCAATGGATTTCATGGTTGTAGATGTCCCCGCGGCCTACAACGTCATTTTGGGTCGGCCCGGCCTAGCCGCCCTTGAAGCCGTCCCTTCTGCCTATCATCTCAAAATGAAATTCCCCACTCGGGCTGGAGTGGGAGAAGTTAGGGGCAATCAGGAACAGGCCCGCAAGTGTTACATGACCTCCACGCTCGGACCCGTCCTCTCCTTAGAAACACTCGAGATTCCACAAGATGCTGCTCGGCCGACTCCCGAGCCAGTCGATGAGCTGGAGGAAATACTCTTCTCGGAGCAGGAGCCGACCCGTAAGTTCTACGTCAGCAAGGCACTCCCGTCCGCCCTACATTCAAATATTGTGAAATGCATCCGAGCCAACCGGGACCTCTTCGCATGGTCAGCAACGGACATGCCCGGTATCTCCGAAGAACTCTTGGTCCATCGCCTCAGCGTTGATCCGGGGTCCAAACCGGTCCAGCAGAAGAGGCGCAAGTTCGCCCCCGAGCGCCAGCTCGCCATCAAAGAGGAGGTAGACAAACTGTTGAAAGCCCGATTCATACAGGAAGTGAATTATCCGGAGTGGTTGTCCAACGTAGTCATGGTGAAGAAATCCAATGGGACGTGGAGAATCTGTATTGATTTCACTGACCTCAACAAGGCCTGCCCTAAAGATCCCTTCCCTCTGCCGAGCATCGACACTCTGATTGACGCAACCTCGGGACATGAGCTCCTCAGCTTCATGGATGCTTTCTCGGGTTACAATCAGATAAGGATGTTCCCCCCGGATATTCCGAAGACATCTTTTGTAACGGACCAAGGACTCTATTGTTATCGAGTCATGCCGTTCGGCCTGAAGAACGCAGGGGCAACGTATCAACGTCTCGTCAACAAGGTATTCCAGGCCCAGATTGGTCGGAACATGGAAGTCTACGTGGACGACATGCTTGTGAAAAGCATCCGAGGCGTTGATCATGAGACCGACCTCCAAGAAGCGTTCGATGTTTTGAGAAAGCACAATATGAGACTCAACCCGAACAAGTGTGCGTTCGGCGTCTCATCGGGCAAGTTCCTCGGCTTTATGGTCAGCCAACGAGGAATAGAGGCAAATCCGGAGAAGATCCGGGCCATACTAGACATGGCCCCGCCCAGAAACGTCAAAGAAGTTCAGAAACTGACAGGTCGTTTAGCCGCCATTGGGCGCTTTTTGTCGAAGTCCGGGGAGAAATGCCTCCCGTTCTTCAAAGCCCTGAGGGGGACTAAGGGGTTCGAGTGGGGGCAGCCGCAACAAGATTCCTTCGACCAGCTTAAAGCTTACCTCGTCAACCCGCCTCTGCTCAGCAAACCCATACCAGGCGAACCCCTCTACCTCTACTTGGCAGCCTCGGAACAGACACTAAGTGCGGTCTTAGTCAGGGAAGAAGATAGAACTCAAAAGCCCATTTACTACGTCAGCAAAGTGCTCCGGGACGCCGAGCTCCGGTACCCGAAAATTGAGAAAATAGCCTACGCCCTGATAATGGCTGCAAGAAAGCTTCGGCCATACTTCCAGTCTCATTCGGTGGTCGTCCTTACCGACCAGCCGTTGAAACAGATCCTTCACAAGCCAGAGACTTCCGGCCGCCTCATGAAGTGGTCGATCGAGCTGAGCCAACATGATATTACTTATCAGCCTCGGACCGCAATCAAGGCGCAGGCGCTGGCCGAATTCATAGTTGAGACGACTATCCCCGACTCCGAGCAGACGACGAAGGGACCGCCTATCTGGTCTGTATATGTCGATGGATCCTCTTGCAACGAGGGGAGCGGGGCTGGAGTCATCCTGGCGGGCCCAGACGACTTTGTCCTTCAATATTCCCTCCGGATAAACTTTAAAGCCTCGAATAACGAAGCCGAATACGAGGCACTCATAGCCGGCCTCGGGATGGCCCGAAACGCAGGGGCGCGACGCCTGCGGATCTTCAGCGACTCTCAATTGGTCGTCAACCAGGTCCTCGGCGAATATGAAGCCCGCGATGACAGAATGGTAAAGTACTTGGCCAAAGTGAAGAGCCTCATGGCGCTCTTCGACGAGGCCCTCATCCGAAGAATCCCCAGAGAGGAAAATGCCCAGGCCGACGCCCTGTCCAAACTAGCTTCCTCATCCCTGCAGGGCCTCGAACAAACCGTTCTGATAGAAGTCCTCCTCAAGCCCAGCATAGAGGACGAGGCTTTCAACTCCGTCGAAACACTGCCGCTCCCCCTCGAAGACAATTGGATGAAGCCCCTCGTCGAGTTTTTAAGAGACGGACTCCTACCAAGGGATCCGAAGGAAGCCCGAAAGATAAGGACCCGGGCCGAGCGTTACATAATGGTCGAAGGCGTTCTGTATAAGCGCTCCTTCACCCAGGTGGATGGTCGACCCTACCTAAGATGCCTCTCCCCCGGACAAGCCGATTACGCCCTGCAAGAGCTCCATGAGGGCATCGGCGGAGCCCACTCCGGCTCCAGAGCCTTGGCACGTAAAGTGTTAAACTACGGGTATTACTGGCCCACTCTCCTACGGGACGCCGAACGACACGTTCGACAATGCACCTCCTGCCAGAAGTATTCCGACATCCGACGCCTTCCACAAGCACCACTCTCCTCCTTGTCGAGTCCGATCCCCTTTGCAATGTGGGGGATGGATCTACTCGGGCCATTTCCACCGGCCCCCGGACAGTTGAAGTTTCTAGTCGTGGCAGTCGACTATTTCTCGAAATGGGTCGAGGCCGAGCCCCTGGCTACAATTACCGAACATAGAGTCGTCCAATTCTTCTGGAAAAGTGTAATCTGTCGTTTCGGTGTTCCCCGAGTCGTAGTTACGGATAACGGTACGCAGTTCGCTGGAGCTGCCTTCCGAGCCTTATGTCAAGACCTAGCTATACAGCACCGCTTCTCCTCAGTCTCTCATCCCCAGTCAAATGGCCAAGCCGAGAATGCCAACCGACAGATCCTCTCCGGCATCAAGAAGAGACTCGACAAATGCTCCAAGGGATTGTGGGTCGATCAGCTGCCCAATGTGTTGTGGAATTACCGAACCACGAAGCGGATCCCGACGGGCGAGAGTCCGTTCAATCTCACCTATGGGTCCGAGGCCCTCATCCCACTAGAAGTTGGAATACCCTCTCCTCGCCTGATTGCCTTCGAAGAAGAACAGAATGCCAGGGAGCTCAGAACGAGCCTAGATTTGGTAGACGAGATTCGGGAAAGAGCCGCCATACGGCAGCAAGGTTACCGAAGAAGAATCGAACTCGCCTACAACAAACGGGTCCGCCCAACCGACTTGAAAGAGGGGGACCTGGTCCTCCGAAAGCTGGCCATTTCGTTCCCCGGACAGAGGAGCAAATTGGCCCCAAATTGGGAGGGACCGTACAAAGTATCCAAAGTGATCCGCCCCGGTGCGTACAAACTAGAAGACCTTGAGGGTAGAGAAATTCCCAGGACTTGGAACGCCGACCATCTTTTGAAATACCTAGAGAAGGCAACCCCGCCTATCTAAGTAACTCGAGATGTCGGGCAACCACTCCTGCTACTAGTAATTTTTCCTTTGTTCTTTTTCATTGTAATAAACGGCTAGCAACTTTAGAAGCAGCCGACCATTAGATATTAATAAATAAATAAAGTTTTTCTTTACATTATCGCGTACTTCCGCCTCTAATTCCCTTATCACACAATGGTTCGGAGTCCAGCACTCGGCTCGACTCTTCCTACTCGGCCCGTCTTCAGACGGGCCAGGGGCAGATCGCCGTTCGAAATTGCTCCTGCAGCCGTTGAATGGATCGGAGTCCAACACTTGGCTCGATTTTGCTTCGCAAATCCGCTCCTAAGCGGACTAGAAGTAGCTCGCCATTCGAAACTGCTCCTGCATCTCTCAAACTTATCACACAATGGTTCGGAGTCCAGCACTCGGCTCGACTCTTCCTACTCGGCCCGTCTTCAGACGGACCGGGGGCAGATCGCCGTTCGAAATTGCTCCTGCAGCCGTTGAATGGATCGGAGTCCAACACTTGGCTCGATTTTGCTTCGCAAATCCGCTCCTAAGCGGACTAGAAGTGGCTCGCCATTCGAAACTGCTCCTGCATCTCTCAAACTTATCACACAATGGTTCGGAGTCCAGCACTCGGCTCGACTCTTCCTACTCGGCCCGTCTTCAGACGGGCCGGGAGCAGACCGCCGTTCGAAATTGCTCCTGCAGCCGTTGAATGGATCGGAGTCCAACACTTGGCTCGATTTGGCTTCGCAAGTCCGCTCCTAAGCGGACTAGAAGTAGCTCGCCATTCGAAACTGCTCCTACATCCCTTAAACTAATCTAACGACCGGATCCTTCCTCCGGCTCGACTCTATCTCTCCGACTCGTCCTTAAACGGTCCGGAACCCGTCCCGACCGTAGACTGTGCCGAGCTGACGAGGTACCGACCCTCGTTTTGGGAAAAAATCACCCCGAGGTCAACTCGCCGTTAGATCCTCTCAAATTGTGTGCCAAAGCGTGATGAGTGGATCCAGTAGTGCCACGTGCCCACAAAACGACAAGATAACGTTTTCTTGGTACTCGTGCCTGCCTCTGGATTCGTGCCCCCATCCGACGGTTATGGACACCCCACGTCGATCGGCACCAAGAGCCGAACGGCGGAGTCAGAACAACACATTGTTGGAGAATTCGTTTCGGCCATCAATTGTGCCGAGCTGACGAGGTACCGACCCTCGTTTTGGGAAAAAATCACCCCGAGGTCAACTCGCCGTTAGATCCTCTCAAATTGTGTGCCAAAGCGTGATGAGTGGATCCAGTAGTGCCACGTGCCCACAAAACGACAAGATAACGTTCTCTTGGGACTTGTGCCTGCCTCTGGATTCGCGCCACCATCCAACGGTTGTAGACACCCCACGTCGACCGGCGTCAATAGCCGAGCGACAGGATCAGAATTGCGACAAAAGACTCGACGAACAGCCAATAGAAGACACTTCGGATAAATCGACCCCAATTTTATTAATGACTTGGACGAGTTTACAAAAAGATTACTACAGCGAGTTCAACAAAATATTAGAAGGCATGACCCGCTCATTTCCTCCGAGGAAGGGGGACACTCCGGTTCAACGACACTTTGGGTCGGCGCTTCTTAGCCTCCGAGCTCGTCTCCAGGCCGACGAACCGGGACGCCCCTTCGCCGCTGAGCCTCACAGTTGCCCCAACCGAAGCGCCACTTGAAGACACCGCCACACCACTTTGTGCATCGGCGGCTGACGCCCCGATGATGGGAGTCCGGGACGCCGCTTGGTAGAACGTGATACCTCGCTCGATCTCTTCGCGGGTACAGGAGGTGCTCCGGACGTTGGCCCTCACCGGCTGAGGCTTGAGCCGAGCGACCTCCTCCTCCAATTCGACGATCCGGTCCTTCAGCGCCTCGTCCCTCACGACAATTTTGAACCGAGGAAGCTTCGCCGATCCAGGGTATTCGGCGCTGTCAGATATGACACGACGCAGATGGGTCACCTCGATACTCTTGTCGACTGTCACCCTTTGCAAATGCTCGACCTTCTTCACGAGCTCATCTCGTTCGGCCAAAACAGAAGCCAATTCTTCTTCCTTAGCAAATAGCTCGGCTTCGGCTATCCGCAAGTGGTACACTTCGGCCAACAGATCCCCGTTCTTCATCTCCATATTGTACAGCATCCTCCTCGTCAGGTCGATCTCGCCCTCAAGGCGTTTCACGAGAGATAGATGGAACAGCTCTACTTGTCGCCGAGCCATCGTAGTGACGGGGGCCTACCCTACCACCGAACCAAACACTTAGACAATTTCAAAGACAAAACGTTTTTTCATTTATCAAAAAGCGGTGGCCAGTCCGCAAAAGGCGTTACAAAGCTCGGAAGAAAAAGCAGAACAGAAACTACAAAAAGATTAACGAAAGAATCAAGGGTCCACCTGCGTCTCCGCTCCCACCCCGGACGCATCGACGGGCGGTCCCTCGATCTCTCCCTTAGCCGGGTCATCCTCTCCCCCTCCGTCTTCGCCTTCGACCTCGTCCTCGGCATCCCCCTCCTCGTCGTCCACGGGCGACCCGGGCCACAGTCGATAACCGACTCGCTCGAAGCCGGGGACACGAGCCTGGACATGGTCCAGGGCCGTCTGGTAGGATCGCTCCATGTTCTCAGCCATATGTTTCTTCGCCTCTGCCTCAATCTCGGCTTCGACCTCCGCCCGGATCCTCGCGGCCTGCGCTTCCCTCTCCGCCTTCTCGTCGGCCAAGGACTTCAATGCCGCGGCAAGATCTTGGGCGGCCTTGGCAGCTTTGGCGGACTCCGCTTCGAGGCCCTCCTTCGCTTTCTTCAGGTCGGCAGTAAGGTCGGCCACCCGAACGTCCAGAGCCTCGGCCCGCCTCTGCTCGGCCTCGAGATCCTTGACCGCCCGGACCTTCGCCAGCCTGTCTTTCTCGCTGGCGGACTTCAGCTCCTTCTCCTGTGCGGCGAACGCCTCCATGAGATGGCCGAAGTGAACGGTGGCCTACGAAGACAACGATAAGTACGAAGTACGCACCGAGTAACAAACTTGAAGAAATTTGCGAACACTTACCGAAACAAGCCCCCGGGCGACTTCGTAAGTGTCGTCGCCGACCCTCCCCGCATTCAGCGCGGCCTTATCCTTCGGGGTCGCCAAGTGTTTGACGACCTGCATTGACATCTGCGAGTTGCCGAGGAAACCATCATGATTCCTCACCAGCCAGTTCGGCACAAACAACTGCTTGTGCTGCTCGGTCAGGATTTCCTCGGCATTCTGAGTCAATGGGGGAAGCTCGAGCGCCAGCGCCGCATTGACATCAAAGACACCCTCGTTCACGGACGGGGCGACAGGGGCCGAGGTCTCCTCCACCACCACTACCTCCGAAGGCACCTCGGTAGCCGGGGGAGGCGGAGCAACGTTAGTGGCGACCGCGGGCTGAACACCCGAAGACGCACCCTCGGCCGCCCTCTTCCTTTTTCTGGTCCCGGTCAGCTTGGACCTATCGGCCATCATAGCTTTAAAGTCAATCTTCATCGACTCTGCATCAACAAAAAAAAAAAAAAAAAAAAAGAGGGGGAGAAAACCGAATCAAAACAGACGAATTGAAGACTTAGAAAAAAAAAATGAATGAGATGTCAAGAGCGTACTCGGGTCGATGGGGCTTAGTCCGGACCCGAACAACACCTCTTCGGTCAACTCCCTCCAACTCAGTACCGGAAGGGCCGTGATCCTCCTCGCTACCTCCTCCTCGGCCTCAGATAGTGCGGGGTCGCCCCGCGCAAATTTCGGCACTTCCACCTTCCACCGGGACGGAATGTGCCAAATCGCTTCGCCCCTTACGATAAAATACTTCTCCCTCCAACCCTTAAGAGAGTCGGGATTCTCTACAATCTTAACACCTCTCCTCGGCCCCAAATAGTACCGGTACTCCGAGCCGTGTTGCTTGTTTATCCGATAGAGGCCCCGGAAAACTGACAGATCCGGCGCTACCTCGGCTCGGTGACACTGAAGCAAGAATGCGTTCACATGACGCCAAGTGTTTGGACTGAACTGAGTAGGGGCGAGACAATACCAACCGAGGATCTGAAGTATGAAAGGGTGCAGCGGAAAACGCAGTCCCGCGTTCAAGGAGTCGACGTCAAACATGCACATGTCCGACGAAGGCAACTTAGTGTTTGCTCGCACCCCGGGGCCAGCGACCATCAGCTTATACTCCGACGGGATAGCGAAAGCCTTCCTGATCCGAAGAAGATCCTTCTCGGTCAACGACGAAATGAGCTCGTCAGCTTCGGAGGGATGGAACGGATTAGGCTCCTCGACGATCTTCGACTTTCCGTAGATCGCTTTCTCCAGAAGATCACCCTCGTACTGCCTGACTCCCGAATGCCCGGACAGGACGGAAGGATATTGTCCTATCTCGGGAGCTCGTTTCGGGTTCTCCACAATCACCCCCACTATGGGGGGCGGGGTCTCCCCTGTCCTCTTCTTCTTCCCGACCCTCGACTCGACAGCCAGCGGTTCGGCCATCTGCTTCCCCTTCCTGCGAGCTTCCGCCCTACTCCTCTCCCCGGCGCCATCACCGCCCGAGGACGAGGCACCACTACCCGAGCTTACCCTTGACATCCTTTGAAAAAGCTAAGGCAAAGACAAACTAACCTTTGAAGTGACGTTCACGGTCGGAGAATGCTCGCCTGAAATCGCCTGGCCCACGCGACAGCTAACGACAACACCGTGGAGCAAGAGCGCCGCTAGCAGAGGACTTAGAGAACAAAAGTGAATTCGTAGAGTGAAAAGTGAGAAATGAGCTCATGGGTGAAGGATTGGTAACTTATAACCTCAACTGATAACGGGCCTCCTTGGGAATCCAAAAGGCCCACTAAGAATCCCAAACGCCCTACAAGAGAGAGGCGGCGGTATGAGAGGGGTGGCGGAACTCCCCAAAAAATACAAGTTGCGACTCGGCCACCGGTCTAATGAGCCGAGCTATCGAACGAAACGCTCAGTGACCGAGCCACCGAGTTCGCCCAAAAATACCCAACTCCGCGCCCGGCAAACAGCGCGAGGTATGCAGACCGAGGTGACGAGATACCGACCCTCGTTTTTGGCAAAAAATCCTCCCGAATCAAAATCACCGTCGGATCTCTCCAAAATTCGCGTCAGAATCTGATGAACGGTTCAGATTGCGCCACGCCCACAAAACGACAAGATAGCGTTTTCTCGTGATCTGAACCCCATCCTCGTGATGCGTGCCCAGATAAACGGCCCAGATCTTGCCACGTCCACAAAACGACAAGATAGCGTTTTATGGGGATCCACGCCAAAGATGGACGGCCTAGTTGATGCCACGTACCTCGGATGCTCCGAACCGAGGCACCGACCCTTCCAACCAGGTCGCCGACCCCCCAAGCCGCGGCACTACGCATCCGGGCCGTGCTGCTGGGTTACCGACCCATCCAACCGGGTCGCCGACCCCCCAAGCCGCGGCACTACGCACCCGGGCCGTGGTGCTGGGGTACCGACCCTTCCAACCGGGTCTCCGACCCCCCTAGCCGCGGCGCTACGCATCCGGGCCGTGGTGCTGAGGTACCGACCCTCGTTTTTGGGAAAAAATCCTTCCGACCCTCAGGAGCCGTTGGATCTCATAGGAAAGCGCGCTCGTCATGATGGACGACCCAGGTCTTGCCACGTCCACAAAACGACAAGATAGCGTTTTATGGGGATCCACGCCAAAGATGGACGGCCTAGATGATGCCACGTACCTCGGATGCTCCGAACCGAGGCACCGACCCTTCCAACCAGGTCGCCGACCCCCCAAGCCGCGGCACTACGCATCCGGGCCGTGCTGCTGGGTTACCGACCCATCCAACCGGGTCGCCGACCCCCCTAGCCGCGGCGCTACGCATCCGGGCCGTGGTGCTGAGGTACCGACCCTCGTTTTTGGGAAAAAATCCTTCCGACCCTCAGGAGCCGTTGGATCTCATAGGAAAGCGCGCTCGTCATGATGGACGACCCAGGTCTTGCCACGTCCACAAAACGACAAGATAGCGTTTTATGGGGATCCACGCCAAAGATGGACGGCCTAGATGATGCCACGTACCTCGGATGCTCCGAACCGAGGCACCGACCCTTCCAACCAGGTCGCCGACCCCCCAAGCCGCGCCACTACGCACCCGGGCCGTGGTGCTGGGGTACCGACCCTTCCAACCGGGTCGCCGACCCCTCTAGCCGCGGCGCTACGCATCCGGGCCGTGGTGCTGGGGTATCGACCCTTCCAACCGAGTCGCCGACCCCCCTAGCCGCGGTGCTACGCATCCGGGCCGTGGTGCTGGGGTACCGACCCTTCCAACCGAGTCGCCGACCCCCCTAGCCGCGGTGCTACGCATCCGGGCCGCGGTGCTGAGGTACCGACCCTCGTTTTTGGAAAAAATCCTTCCGACCCTCAGGAGCCGTTGGATCTCGTAGGAAAGCGCGCTCGTCATGATGGACGTCCCAGATCTTGCCACGTCCACAAAACGACAAGATAGCGTTCTATTGGGATCCCCGCTAAAGATGGACGGTCTAGATGGTGCCACGTACCTCGGATGATCCGAACCGAGGTACCGACCATTCGAACCAACTCGCCGACCCCTCGAACCGCGGCGCAACGCATCCGGGCCGGGGTGACGGAGTGCCGACCCTCGTTTTTGGGAAAAAATCCTTCCGAGGAGCAGGAGGCGTCTGATCGTTCCGAAATTCGCGCTCCATCTTGATCGAAGGCCTAGATGATGCCACGCCATAAATAGGTATTAAAAATTGGTTTTTATTTATTTAAATCGGTTTATTTATTTAAAAAATTGCGAAAAATCGCTAAAAATTCGGGAAAATTAGCTAAAAATTCCAGGAAATAATTAAAAATTCGGGGAATATTTCTAAGCCACCGAACGAGCAATTATTACCTAGAATACGCGGTTAAAGCCCCCGAACAATTAGCCAACACATCGCAAAATTAAATAAATCATCCGGAAAAATAGATAAAAACTCGACACAGCTTCGGAGCATCAAAGAAGGAGGAACTAGCCTACCCCCGTGCTCCAGGATTCAAAAATCACCCATTCGGACTGCGATACAGTTCCACCGACCACTGAGTTAGTCAAACTACTCCTCAAAGACTGACCACCCTCAGCCTTTAGGAGTGGGGGGCTCGTGATATGGTCAAAACAAGGGGTTCAATCGAGACCGTCCAAATGGGGCACGAATCCTACAGCTCAGGGACGAGACGGTAATTTCACATGCAAACGGGTCCGAAGCGGGTACTGGGTCTCCTTCTCACAGATCCAATAACCCGCAAACGGATCCACCACAGCTGGGCACGGGTTTCAACCCGCTGCCAACTCGATCCAGCAAGACACAATCAAGGTCCCTGATTAGATCTAAATCAACGGCCATGATTCACGTCAATCTTTACACTGGGATTTAGGGATTAAAATTCCTTATCTGATTACCAGAGTATACCTTATCAGATTACTTTCCCAATCTGTTTACAAGGAGATTATTCTATATCAGACTACGCGGATTACATTCCTAAATTGTTCTCTAAGACGCCTATAAATACCCCCCACCCATCTCCATTAACGGGTAATCAATCTTTCTCTAGTTAAACGCTCTTTCATAATCAATTCCGGTTACTGACTTGAGCGTCGGAGGGTGCGTCGCCGGGATCAACCCCGGTGTCTCGCACTTTTTGCAGGTGCACGGCGGGAGCGACGATCGGAGTTCAACGGAACAGGTATACAGGTTCTCCTATTCAGTTTCCCCAAAGAACTCACAAATTCATCTATTTGCCCCCACACCGAATTTAGCGGCAACAATAACAATTGACAATATACGATAATCAATAGAGGTCTACTTGCGGAATTTAATAAACAACCTCGAATACGATGCAATAATTATTATAGGGAAAATGACTTGTCTTTAACAACGACGTTAGATCCGAAGTATTGAGAATAACGGAATTAGGATCCCAGGCAACGAAGAAGATCACGAACCAAGCGAATCTTGATGTGAAGATCACGATCGGGTGCTAATCTTGATACAATGATCAAACAACCATCGGACGACTGATCTTCGACTTGATGATGATCATGATCTGATCGGACGGATCAACTCAGATCTTGATGAGGATCAAGATCAAAGATGATCGGGCGGCCAAGATCAAAGATCAAGATCAAGATCGAAGGGACTTGGTGATGATCATGATCGTGATGATCAAATGAAGGATCAGACAGTGGTGACTGAATTGGCTGAAGCTTGATGGTGCAAACAGAGGAGCTTAGGTGGTACACTGTGGAAGTCGACGGCATGATGGGGCGACGCTGGCATTTGGTGATGTTGGTCGATGGTAGGGAAGAGCTGGCTGCAGGCGGTGGTCGACCATGAGGGCGATGAGGGTGGCACTCGAGAAATGGACATCGACGAGGAAACAGGGCTTCGGGAGTCGACAAAAAAACAGGGGAGGCTGCTGCTGTGGTAGGAAGGTGGCGAGGACTCTGGTGGCGAAGGTAGCAGCGGGGGCGTGGTCGACTGGTGGAAATTGGTCGAGCGGCGTAGGAGTCGAAGAGGGACAGGGACGGGGTCTCGACTTTGAAGACGACTAGGTGGTCTTCACGAGCGCAGTGATGGCTGAGGGGGTGCTGGCGATCGACATTGGTCGAGGAGGACAGGAGGCTTCGGGTTGTTGCAGACGAGGAAGCGAGCGAGAGGTGCTCGAGGAAGTTGAACAGGCGGGAGGTGAAGGGTTGTGCACGGGGTTAGGGTTCAATTGTGGGGGGGGGGTTGGGGAGATGAAGGGTTTGTGTGTGGGGTTTGTTTTAACTGATTCGGGTAAATAATGGGGGATTAAGTGGGTAGTTGAAGAGAGAAGGAGATCATGGGACATGTGAATAGGAGTGATCGGGAGTAAAGAAAGGGAATGATCTGTTAGTGGAGATATGGGGTGGTTTTGGGTTTGTGGGATTGTGGATCAAGATTCAATAGAAATGGATATTGGGTTTTGGGTACAATATGGTCAAATAGAAGGACAATTATAAACCCAAAAACAAAAGACAATCCTTGAAATTAAATTTGAATCAGGAATACAAGAAGAAAGATTCAAATAATTAAACTGAGATCAAGGATAAATTATGAATAATATTATAATTAATACTATTCGATACAATAAATGAAACAAAATGAAATGTTATTGAATTACAATGGAGATCAATAATAAAAGGAAGAAATGAAAATGGGAGTAACACTTAGTGCCCGAGAATTTATCTGGATGGAGCCTCAAGAAATCTGTCACTTTACCAGGTTTCGGTGGCAGCAATCCGGGTGCAGGTACAACGGGTTCCCTGTTGGTAGCTTTGAAAGCCAACTTCATCAGTTAATTGTGCTCACACTTCATCTGTATCATCTACTGCATCATCTGTGCAACAGTCGGCTCATTAGACAGATCATCCCCAGCTTGGGAAGATGAAGCACCCTTTCTAACCTTGGTCTGCAATAAAAATCAAATGGTTAGCATCTAGATCATAAGTTTGTTATCAATTATCCATGTGATTCCTGTATTGCACATACTGATGAGTCAAACCGATAAAACCCAAATCTAACTAATATATCATTCAAAGCCAGACTTCCATATGTTAGACACATTTGACTGATATATCATCCAAACCCAGGCTCTGATACCACTAAAAAACCTTATCACGCCCTGCTTCCGAAAAATACGTAACACAAGCACGTGACATTGGCCCAGCGAACGACTTGCATCATCCATAAGCTGTTTACCCATTCAACTCAACAATATAAACAATACAAAACAGTTGCGCAAGCAATAAGAATAACCACATTAACAATAATACTTGGAATAAGACAATATGAAATAACCAAATACGATAATCCAACATCTGGAAACCAATAATAATATCTGGGTCATTAGCCGAATACATTAATAAATCCAAACACAATGATATTAAGTTTCAATACAATAAGTCCAATGAAATAACAATAAACTAGAAAGCATTAATGTTTTAGAAATCTTGTTCTCCAATTTCTGTAGGTAATTCTTCTTGATCACCTGTGAACACTTCATCTAAAAAGAGGAGAAAAATTGTCCTTAGAGCAAGTCATGGACAGCAAGTAGAGAAAGCAAATAAATAATGGAATAACGATATAACAATGAATTCAATGGGTCAATAGGAATCAATAATAATGGACGCTAGCAATAGTCAACATCAATGATAGTCGATACAATGGCTATAAAAAATGATTCAATATTCGATGACAATCTTCAATGGTCAATGTCACTCCCCGCTTTCCATTATACGGAAACACAGGCACACAACTGAGGCCCAGTGAATGATCGGTACATCATCCAACATCATCCATAAGTTGTACAGTTTAACTCAACAATATGAAATGTAAAAAATAACACGTTTGTAATAAAATATCACATAAACATGAATAATCCATGAAATGTCTCGTACATAACGGGTCAACAAGGCCCGAAATACAAACTATGAAAGTAATACAATGCTGAGAATAAAATAACATGAATAAAATAACTATGACTATCAATTCTACTCCAATCTTTAGTACATCAGTTTTCCAAATCCTTCATTTTCTCCTTCCATGATACTTGTAATCTCATCATCTAGAGATGAGGAAAAATATGCCAGTTAGAGCAAGCTACGGGCGACAAGTAGTAGGAAGCAGTAAAATAGGAAATAAAAGATTATATAACAAGAGTAAGAAACTGGAACGATATCAGAGTCAACAAATGATAAACGATAATAAAATCGATAATCGATAATCAATAATTCAGAAATCAGGAATCAATGTTCAATAACCAGTATTCAATATTAGTGTCAATGTTCAGTATTCATCTCATGTCTATCAGTCATTTATTAACCCTAACTAATACACGCAATCCTGCGTCCCATACCACAGGTTCGGGTGCATACAATCAAGTGAGCGTTTGTCTATAGTGGTGAATTCTACAGTGTCCTGTACTCGGGTCTTGCAATATCAATGACCAATGACCGATGACCAATATACGATAAATCGGGATACTGTAGTCAGTAATCCACAATCAATCGATGAACAATATGACCAATAACAATGACCACTATGGGCTGTGACCAACATCCCCATTCGAGTACAGTCTACTATATTGTCTACTACTAAGTCGACCCTTATTTTCCCGACTTGTTATTATTTTATTAATAATCAATTATGAACATGCAATCAATGTTGTCAATGAAAATGGTGGTATCAATACAATATTAAGGAGATATCAAGGTTGTACAATACATGAAATATACATAGTACAATTCATTAAATATGGAAAATACGGTTTTATATGCAAAACATTCCAATATATGGACTTAGTGTACTACATTTTCTATGTGCAAGGGTTTAAGTTTCTGTGTCAGGAACCTGGTCGAAACCTAAGTAAAATGTCAAGCAATTGACAGGGCAGCAAGGTTAAATGTTCAATAATACAATAATTTATGGTTCAGGTTTTATTTCAATAGCAATGGCACGATAAGACGACTATGAATCAATAACATGGTACAATAAATAAAACAATGGAGTTCAATTAGATGCGATATTCAATTCGATTACTACTTGCCAGATTTTAAGGAGTATTTTCTTGAACTAGAACAACAGAAATCAGTTCAAGAGATGCTTGACTGTTAGAAGACAATTTTGAATATGAACGAATAACGGGACGAGCATCCCACCGACGACACGTGCACTCCACGTACACCGTAATACATGCAACACACGTGCAAGGAAAGACACAACAACCCCGTAAATACACAGCAACAACAAAAGAGCACGCAATAACAACTCCTCCCACAGTAAACAGCAAACAGCCAACCCACAAAACCAAACAGCAAATAGCGACTCAGCTAATCACAGATAGCAACAATAGAAACCACACAACAGCAACAACATCAACCCAAATAGCAAATAGCCCAACCCCTCCAAAACATCAAACACCGGATCAAAACAGCAAACCCAACACTCCAAACCAGAACAGCAAACGGCGGACCCTCCCCCACAACACCCAATAGCGATCGACCACAGCGAACAGCGATGGCGACAAGAGCTTTGACTTCAACTGTGGTGGTGCAGTCGAGAGGCTCAGGGACAGGGCTGGCGGTGATGGCGAGGTGGTCGACTGGGGGCAGCAGCGACAAGGAGGAAACAGGGATAGGGTGACAGTGAAAGGTGAAGTCGGGGTCGCTGTTTTGGTGGAAAACTGAGGAGGAGGGTGGTGGTCGACTTGGCGGTAGGGGAAATGCGCGGCTCAACTGTGGCTCGACGATGCAGGGGGATGAAATCGACGAGCGGAATGCAGTCGAGGGCAAGCTCGACGATGAGGTTGGGTTCAATTGATGGCAGCAATGGCGAGCAACGACTCGAGTGCTGACGGGGGAACTTGGACATTGGCAGTGGAGGAGATGGAGGCAAAGGCGATCTGCATGGGGGTTCGACAGAAGGCAGAGGATGGCAGTGTGCGTGGTGGTGCACACGAGGAGGCTCGGCAGCAGGGAGTGCAGGAGATGGTCGGCAATGGCAGGGGCTCATCTAGTTGTCAAGGAGCAACGATGGGGGAATGCAGGGGCTCGGAGATAGGGCTGACGGCGAGCGGGGATGAGCGGAGTCCGCGAGTGGGGTTTGCGGGGTTATGGGAAATGTGGAGAGTGGGGGAATGTGGAGAAATTGTATACGGTAGTTGAATTTGGGTAGGGTAGGTTAATAGGTTAACGGGTTGAGTAGATAAATGTGGGTTTGGGTTTGTAGACTTGGGCTTCACATTTGGGCTTCACAAAATATAATAATATTTATAGAAAAATATGAGATTGGGCTCTAAAATTATACATTAATAAAAATGTAATTATAATGAATATAAAATTGGGCTTCATGACAAAGAAATCCAATAAATAAATCACAGGGTGGGCCTTAGCATAAATCAGATAATCAATCAGATATTTTATAATGAATTAGGATCTTTGGGTTTATCACAACAACAACAACAACAACAATAATCATCATCATCATCATCATGAGTTGAATAATGAAATAGTGATACATAATAGTGTAGGTTGAAATTCTGGGTTCAAACAAAACAGTCGGGTATTTAAATTTTGGGGTTCAAAAGAATATAATAATTTATAGGGAAAAATTAAACACAAGAATACAGGAAAAGAAAAATACAAATCCGTATCAACAGGAACGGGGTTACAGTCTGATATGGCTAAAAGTACGATTAAATCGGGACTGTTCAAATCGGGCTCGAATCTTAAAGCTCTCAGGGGTAAAACAGTAATTTTACCCACAAACGGGTCTAAAATGGGAACTAGATCTTTCTTCCTCAACAGGCCCCTCCAGGGTCTCAAGGGGCTGCCCAGGGGGGCTCCCATCGGAGTCGTCCAAAGCAACATCCTCCTCATGACCATGTAGCGGTTCCCAATCCTCCAGTTGACTCTATGGCTTCTCAAAGCCCTCCCGAGCAGGATCTCTGTCAAGTGATTTCCATCCGCCAAAAGGGGGTTGACCTCCGAACTTGCCTGAATGGATGGCGAGCCCTTGGGGGAGTCCATCAACCTAAGCACTCAGGGGTCTCAAGAGTCCAGACCCCCCGCAAACTGAGGACCAGAAGATCCCCTCCCCCGAGGAGGCAAAGAGAGTCCCTCAACGTCATCGGCGGAGAAGTCATTCTCCAGTAAGCCGAGCCACACATAGGGACCGCCAAGCTGAAGAGGGACCAGTCACAAGGGCGGAGTTCCAAGATTTTCAAGAGGCCGTTCTGTGGGCTCTCAACGTCGCTCCCAACTACGAGCAATGGGCACCTGGTCCTCAACCTGCCCCAAGCCATCACCACCGCACTCCTAGTCCCCTTTCGCATGGGAAAGAGTCTAGGGGATTAGCAGGATATGACCGAAGGGAAGACTCGTTCTACCACCGTCTCCACGAGATGGAGAGGCGCCTTGGCCGACTTGACAAAGAAGAGGAACAACGGGCGAGGAATTTCCGCCCGAGCAGGCCCCCGTTCTCCCGAACCATCATGGAAGCCCCGGTCCTGCAAAACTTTAAGCCCCCTAACTTTGAGTCATACAATGGGGAGTCGGACCCCGCCGACCACATCGAGAGTTTTAAAACTCTCATGATGATCCACCAGGCTTCGGATGCAGTCCTTTGCAAGACCTTCCCTGCCACGCTGGAGGGGCCTGTGAGAGAATGGTACTCTCGACTCGCCCCGACCTCCATCTTCTCATTCAATCAGTTTGAAGGGCACTTCCTTACTCATTTCATGAGTAGCCACCGGGCCGAGAAAAAAAGTGTATCATTGGTGACCCTCAACCAAAGAAGGGGAGAATGCCTAGGAGATTACGTTCGATGCTTCACCGCCGAAGCCCAGTCTATTGCCTCCCTCAACCAATCAGTAGCCTCATTGGCATTCGGGCACAACGTCACTAATGCCGACCTCAAGGTATCCCTTGCAAAGAATCCTCCTCGAGACTTCTCAGAACTCCTGCTTAGGAGTGAGAAGTACATCAGAGTAGAAGAGGCTCTCAACCCCCCCACTCTCGAGGAATCATTTTTCAGGAACAAACAGAAGAATACGAGTGAAGAAGGGTCCTAGAAACTCTACAGGGACGACAATGGCCAATGTCGCCCAGCTCCTCGTTTTGAGAAATTCACCCCCTCAATGCTAGTATATCAATAGTTCTTATGGAGGTGGACAAAGAAGGGCTACTCCGTGCTCCTCCTAGAATGAATACCCCTGGCAAGAAAAGAAACAGGGATAAGTGTGCCGCTTTCATAGGGATCACGACCACGACACGGATGATTGTCAGGCTCTTAAAGAGGAGATCGAAGAACTCATACAGCGGGGACACCTGGACAAGTTCGTCTGAAGAGACGGGGCTGGCCTTCCATCCTGAGGAGCCTACAAGAGAACAGAGAGGTCCACCGAGTTCTAAGATTCCGAACCTGGGGCCGTCCTCCACCTCATCCAAGGAGGTTCAATGGGGGGAGAACCCAACTCCTCCCAAAAGGCCTTCACCCTATCGTAGAAGTAGGATCTCGGTTTTCAATAAGTCCAATGCTTGTGACCCGACCAACAACATGTAGTAATGGTTCACCCCATCGAAACGGCCATTTAGTTTATTTCAATAAAACGTAAACTTTTGTCTATTATTGCACTTGCTTCATTTCTACTTCTCCGAGTCACTTCTACGACTCGCTAAATGGTAAGTTCAGAGTCCAGTTTGTCCTACAGGGCTGCTCCCATAACTTACTAAGCTCAAAAGACAAGTTCGGAGTCCAACACTTGGTTCGACGTTGCCTTAGCCGCATGTAAACAAGCAAGTGCGGGGCAGCTCACCATTTGGAATAGCTCCTACAATTCGTAAACTCTCTTAACAACAAGTTCGGAGTCCAACACTTAGTTCGACGTTGCCTTAGCCGCTTGAAAACAAGCGAGTGCGAGGCAGCTCACCATTTGGAATTGCTCCCATGACTATTGAACCTCTTCTCAACGAGTTCGGAGCTAAAACTCTCCCCTAGAGTTGCTCCTCAAACTTGTCTTCCCAACGGCTCTCTCCTAGAGCCAAGCATTTTGCTCCGCTCGCTCCCAGAGCGGACCTCTTCTCAATGAGTTCGGAGCTAAAACTCTCCCGTAGAGTTGCTCCTCAAGCTTGTCTCCCCAACGGCTCTCTCTTAGAGCCAAACTTTTCGCTCCGCTCGCCTCCAAAGCGAACCTCTTCTCAACGAGTTCGGAGCTAAAAGTCTCCCCTAAAGTTGCTCCTCAAACTTGTCTCCCCAACAGCTCTCTCCTAGAGCCAAGTTCTTCACTCCGCTCGCACCCAAAGCAGACCTCTTCTCAACGAGTTTGGAGATAAAACCCTCCCCTAGAGTTTCTCCTCAAACTTGTCTCCCCAATGGCTCTCTCCTAGAGCCAAGATCTTCGCTCTGATCGCCTCCAATGCAGACCTCTTCTCAACACGTTCGGAGCACAACTCTCCTTTAGAGTTGCTCCTCAAACTCGCCTCCCAAATGGCTCTCTCCCAGAGCCGTAGCCTAACCGAGCGACCTTCTTCCAAGAGACTTTGGAGACTAACTCATCTAGAGACGCTCCATAGACTCGCCTCCAAGATCGGATCTTCTAAAGAGTCATACAAAGCACTTCTCAACTTCATGAAGACAAAGAAGTTGCGGGACTATCTTGACCGTGTAGAAGGATGATTCTCCAACTCATTTCTGAAGAGAACTTATAGATCTTCGAGATAGCTTCGAAGCAAGGGTTCACATGCCCGATCCGACCTCCATAGCACTGGGAACATCGGTTACAATACAAATGCGAGAAAATATCTCCTAGACTTCGGCAACGTGTGCTGAGAGCTCTTGCCACGAGCTCCAAATGCAAGAAAATGCATTGACCGGTCAATGCAACTTGGACACATGCTAGTCTCCCAGACTTTGGCACCATGATCCGAGAGTTCTTGCCACCGAGCTCTAAACGCAAGAAAATACATTGACCAGTCAACGCAACTTGGACACGTACTAGTCTCCCAGACTTCAGTAACATGATCCGAGAGCTCTTGCCACCGACCTCCAAATTTGAGAAAAGGCATTGACCAGTCAATGCCAAGAGGACACGTGTCAGCCTTCAGGACCTCGACAACCTGATCTCAGAGCTCTTGCCACCGGAGCTCAAATTGGAGAAAAAATTTGCCTCGAAATTCGTGCTCAAACACGATCTGTAGCTCGGATTCGCCGAACAAGCAACAACCACCAAAAAAGAAGAAAGAAGGAAGTTAGAGGTTAACGGGTCGGGTCGGAGCCCGTTTGGACCCAAACCTGAACCGAAGCCTCCCTTCTCCTTCGGATTTTGACGCCAAAAAAGGAAGTGAAGTAATGGGTTAACGGGTCGGTTTGGACCCATTATGGGACCCAAATCCGCAACCCTCTTCAGCCTCCTTCTTCTCCATTTTCCTGCCAAAAAACAAAAATAGAAAAACCCAGCTTCTTCTTTAACGTCAGCTCCTCCAATGTTAGCCCCCCACTCACGACCGCCCAACTCCGTCGACAAGCTCCCAGCTCCCACTTCTCGAGCTCCTCCATTTTGAGCTCCTTCATCAGCTCTGACGCTCTCCACCGACGAGCTCCATCATGGTTTCATTGAACCCATAGCCACCGAGCTCCGAGGCCAAGCTCAAGCTCCCCTTCCATCGAGCGCCGCCCTTGCCATTCTTCTCCATTGGTGAACTCCTCGTACACTGTGTCGAGCTCCGACCTCCATCAAGCCTCGCCGAGCTCGACCTTACTCGTTGACCTCCTTCAAGAACTCTTGATGAAGAGCTCCAATGATGAGCTCGAGCATCTCGAGCTCCTCCCTCGAGCGACGCTCCGAACCCATCGAGCTCTCTCCACCCACAAGCTCACCGACGCTGTGAGCTCCAACGAGGAGCTCCGAACTCCTACTCTCCTCGTCGAGCTCTACGTCTTCTTCCACGAGATCCAAAAACCCATCGCCAGCTCTCGCCATGGCCTAAGCTCTGTCATCGAGCTTACAACATCAAGCTCCAATGAAGAGCTCGAGCATCTCGAGCTCCTCCTTCGATGACCTCCGAGCTCGACACCACCCTGTCAACGTCGAGCTTCAAAGATCCGATACCGAGCTCTGCCTCCGCTACCCCTTCACTACCTTCACTCTCTCGAGCTCGAAAGCTTCGAGCTCATCACCTCCGCCGCTGAGCCTCCCTCTGACGAGTCCATCATCGAGCTCCAAAGCTCCAAAACACCGATGAGTTCTCTCTGTCGAGCTTCTCGTCGAGCTGCCTCCACTACCGCTATTGAGCTCCAGCGTCGAGCTCTGCCGTAGTCACTCCGAAACTCCCTGGTGAGCTCCCCTCCTTCACGAGCTCCACGGTGGCCTCGTCGAGCTCCAGCTCTCTTCCTCACTGAGCTCCCAGTTGGTGTCAAACCCATCACCCCAGCTTTGCCGAAGGTCTTCCCTCGTTCTCGTCGAACTCTTCTCATCTTTGAGCTCTCCCTCCACCGTGCTCCAGTGTCGCCCTTGGAGACGGAGTGGGAGTCAAAATTGGAGACGTGTCTTAGTCGATGGCACGAAGACGAGGCTTCGATGGAGATGAACGCAGCATCGAGGAGATAAGAAGCACGGAAAATGAGATAGCAGATGTCGGGAAGGAGAGGAAAAGAAAAAAAAAGAAAAAAAGTCAACACGACGCCGTTGACTATGCCACGTGTCAACATGGGGGACTTCGGCAGCTGGAACTGAGAGTTCTTGCCACCGAGCTCCAAATAAGAGAAAAATGGGCTCCTCATGAGGCGCGCTCATCTGATCACAATCAACGTACAAAAATGTGCCACGTGTCCAGGTATTTATTTATTTATTTTATTGAATTAATTATGTAAAAAATCCGAAAAAATTAATTAAAAATCTAAAATTAATTAAAAATTCTAAAAATAATTATTAATTCGGAAAATAATTTTAAATTCTGAAAATAATAATTATTAAATTAGAATAATTAATTAAAATTTTCGATAATTAATTATTTAATTCAGAAATTAATTGAAAAATTAAATAATATAATTAAAAATTGAAAAAAAATCAGAAAAAATTGGAAAAATAACAAAAAATCCAAAAAAAAATCTAACAATAATTTTGGTTATTTTACAAGCTCAGAATAACATGGTTACACCCCGAGCTAGATCCAACTCCCCCGAGAACTCCGATAAAATCCCATACACCATTAGAACAACACACTACTCTTCAAAGACTGTAGAACTCAGTCTCCAAGAGGGAGGGGGGGTTCGTGATATGGATAAAAAAAGGATTAAATCGAGACTGTTCAAATCGGGCTCAAATCTTAAAGCTCTCAGGGGTAAAACGGTAATTTTACTCACAAATGGGTCTGAAATGGGAACCGGGTCTCTCTTCAAAGCCCAATAACCTATAAATGATCTGTCCTACTGGGTACGGGTCCTAACCCGGTACAAATCAGTTCAAAAGGATAACGAATAATTCAGATTCGTAATTATCCATAAGAGGTGGTTCTAACCACTTCTATCCATCCACACCGGGAAGTAGTGATTTGTTCTTATCTCGAAATGGATCCCTAAGGCGACTATAAAAAACCCTCTCCCCCCACCATAAGGAGGTAATCAATATTTTTCTACATAAAGCTCTTTCAAAATCTTTCTGATTACTGACAAGAGCTTCGGAGGGTGCATCTTCGGGATCCATCCCGGTGTTTCGCACTTTTTGCAAGTTCGCAGCAACAGCAAGAAACCAAGTCAATACGTTAGTGAAGGTCAACAGGTCAACAGGTTTAACTTGTTCGTTTTCTCAAGAATCCACAAATTCTATCTATTGCCCCCACACCAAATTCAGCAGCAACGTAGTCGATGTCAATAATACTTAGACAATATTCGATATCAATAGAAATGATGATGTTCAATATGCAATGTCGATATGGTGTTAATTCTTAAGTATATTAATTTTTAACCTAACTAATGGACGTACTACTGCATCCCATACTACAGGTTTGATGCATACAATCAATGTCGTTTAGACTTTAGTGGTGAATTCTATAGATCATGTGTCGGTACGATAATCACTGATACGATAGCAACATTGTTGTACGATACACTATAATGATACATTGAAACGATACACTAAAACAATACACGAAAGATTGGGGTGTCGTAGTCAGCGCTCCAACAATCAATCGATAAAATACTGGCCACACAGTCTATATTGTTCACTACTCAAGTCAATCTCTTAAATCCTGGCTTGTTAATTATTTTACCGATGCAAATAATACATTATGCAATTTAGAGACATTAGATGGACGATAGTAATAATAGAAGAACATAGGGTGATAACTTTTGAAGGGACAAATAGAATGATGACAATAGAACATTAGGATCATGCAATGCAACGCAAACACTTTAATTCATGCAATACAATGATATATGTATGACTATATTAAGAAAATCTAGAAAACTAAATTCTGGACAGCAAAAGGTCATTGTACAAAAATTAGTTTTTCCGCTGCTACAGAAATAAAAAACTGAATCCGTCATAAGTTCTGGAAACTAGACATCCCAAAGATTCCAATGCATATTTAAAATACAAAATCCGATAATAGTAGCTAGGTTAAACAAATCATTCTTTACAAATTACATGTTCTGACAGAAAATCAACATCAAGTTGTTATATTTTTTGAATCAACGAAAACACAATCATAAATTCATCACAAATATTTATTAGACTCCTAAACAGGTTAGTTATCATTATGCAAATTATCAGAATATTATTCTAATATTAAGTTAGCTTTTTAATAGTTTAAACATGCAAACATAGATGAATCTAAAATTCTGGAAATAAAACGCAACAGTAGTAAAATCATCATAACTTTTGCAATACAATATGGAATGCAAATATTTTACAGGTTATGGAAACTAGAGACATAGTGCTACAATTCTTGTTCAGAATGTTATTAATTTTGACGTCAAATGCTAGGTCGAAAATGTCTCACAAATTCCAGACAGACAAAAACATACAGATTTTCATTATATTTCATGAAATAAAGCGATCTAACATGATGAGTTGTACTTCATTTAGTCAATCATCTTTATAATCAACATGTTAGGCACAATAGTATGGTAAACATCATTATGAATACACACATACACTAATTTAGCAACAACAAGTCTTCAGTCGATCATCCAACACACAACCTAGCAATTAATTCTATGATAGTTTATTTGTAAGTTGTTTGTATGAATAACCCTACTATTAATACCATATGAATACATGAAAGATTCAATTTTTGGAGTCAACAAAGGCACGTAGTCGAGGATATTTGGGTTAGCTCGTATAAACCCTCAATATACTCAACGAAAGATGAACAATAGTATACGATACGATGAACGATTAGAATTTACTTGCAAGAATTTTAATAAAAACTTGAATTTGATACAATATTCAAGGCTAAAATTAAAAAAACCCCACTGAAGTGAAGTATTGATCATTTTAATAAAACCCCTATAAACTTTATTTTTTAAAAACTGCACTCAAGTATGTTATCAAAAAATGTACATTGACGGAGTTAGGTTTCTTTTAAGTTTTATGTCAAAAAACCACATTCATCTTGCATTTGTGTTTAAAAAAAAATATCACTTAACTAATCATATGTTTAAAGAAACCTCACTGAACTATTGAATCAATCCAATGCAAGTGACATAAACCCTAACAAAAGTTAACACCGTCAATGTGGGTTTTTGATGATATAGTTGAGTGCGGTTTATTCAAAATGAAAAAGTTTAGTGGGAAATTTTTAAAATGACCAATACTTCAGTGGGTTTTTTTAAAATTTTGCCAATATTCAATTCAAGATGAAAGTGACTTGCCTTATTGAAGATTAACTCGAATACCAAATAATAACGGGATGAGAATCCCGAAGCCACGAACACAAACCCACGAAGAAACATGTGCACACTATGTGCACAAAAGGAACACTCAGCAACAACAGCACAACAACAACAATGGAAAGAGCGGCGGCACGGGCTGCTACTACTGATGCTTGCGTCGACTAACGGTGGCGGAACTGGCGGTGGCATTGGCTGGCAAAACTGGATGGCATCGGGGGTCTCGGGTCTGCTGCTGTCGAGGAAAAAGAGGAGCAGCAGAGGGGCATCGATGGGTTGCTGGGTGTAGGGCGGTGCTCGAGCGTCAACTGAAGGGCGGCGACGCTGGTGGAAGTCGCCGAAGGGTGGAACCAGAGGGTGGTCGGGATCTAGGCAGGTTTGGCTGACGGGGAGAGAGGTGAGAGAGATAGAAAGACAGGTAGTTGTTTAGGGGTATGCTTTTAGAGTTTGTATTAGGGTGGTATATATAGAATACAATTAGGTTGTTGGGTTATTGGGCTAGGCTCCAATAATAATGGGTTTGGGTCTAGAAATAATTATAATTGGCTTTTGGGTTCAATAATGGATGGGTTTAAAGACATTGTGGATCAAATTAAATAATCACAATTCAACGAATTGAAATCCACAAGATAGATAGCCCAACAAGAAGAAAAGAATAGCTCATGAACAAAATTTAATTGAGATGATCAAGGAAAAATATAGGGTATTTGATTCAAATCACAAATAAAATATTACAATGAAGGGAAAAAGGAAAAGAACGAAAAAGGTAGTTACACTGGCAATGTGAGCTTCATATCCGGCCTCATTGTTGGAGGTTGCAAGTTAAGGCATAGAGAGTTATTAAGAGTGAACTCCTCAAGACAAAGCAAGATAACTCCGGCCCCGCTCCCTTCAAGGCAGAAGGATCCATTAATGTAACGTTTCAGAGTTGGAGGGGTGGGGGGTGGGGGGGGGGGGGCTCAGGGATCATGCTTTTAACAGTGAAGTTGGCCAAGGCTCGACCTTTGATTGCCATCCTTGGTCGATAAATAATTTCATGTTGGCTTAACTCAGTTAACCACTTCATGAGTTTCCTGAAGCTTGATGGATTGTGTAGTTCCTGCTTGAGTGGATCATCGGTGAGAACCAAAAAGGAGTGTGCTTAAAAGTAGGGGCAGAGCTATTGGGCGGCCATGACCTGCATATTGGCAAGTTTCTCCATTTAGAGATCGAAGCTAGGCATCATGAAGTACTTTTCTTACATAATAGATACACTTATAAACTCTATCTTCTTCCCTTATCAAGACGGCACGAAGGTTCTAATTTAAAGTGCCCAAATACAGGTAGAGAACCTCTCCTGGCTTGGGCTTGCTAAGAAGTGGGGGACTGATGAGATGTGCCTTGAGATGCTCATAGGCTACTGGCTCTTCTTCTCCCCACTCAATATTTATCACTCCTAGAAGAGACTTGAAGAGCGAGAGGCACTTCTCCCTGGACTTGGATAGGAAGTGCCCAATAGCTGCATGGCATCCCGTGAGCTTCCGAACTTCTTTGGTGGTATTCATAGCATACATATCAATTATGACTTTGATCTTTTTAGGGTTGGCTTCGATTCCTCTCGGGCTGACCATGAAACTTATGAACTTACCTGAAGAGACATCGAAGGCACATTTGGAGGGATCCAGTCTCATGTTATGTCTCCAAAGTACATCAAATGCCTTTGGTGATCAGACACATGGTCATCTTTCTTCAGTCTCTTGACATGCATGTCATCTAGGTAGACTTCTATGATTTCCATGTCTCTTCCAATTTGCTCTTTGAGGACTTGGCTCACCAAGCGTTCGTACATGGCTCTAGCGCTCTTCAACTGAAAGGGCATGACCTGATAGTAATAGAGTCCTTGGTTGGTGATGAAGGACGTTTTCAGGATGTCTGGTGGAAAAATTCGAATCTGGTTGTATCCCGTGACGGTATCCATGGAGCTTAAGAGCTCGTGACCGGAGGTTGTGTCGATTAAGGCATCTATGCTAGGTAGAGGGAAGGGTTCTTATGGACACACCTTACTGAGGTCGGTGAAGTATATATTGATTCTCCATTGGTCGTTGGCTTTCTTCACCATTACCACATTTGCTAGGCACTCGGGGTAACTAACATCTTGGATGAATAGGGCGGCTATGAGTTTCTCGTCTGCTTGCTGTATATAGGAGGCAAACTTACGATGCTTTTTTGGATAGGCTTGACATTCAGGTTCATGCTCAAACGGTGCATGATTAGATCTTCGAAGATTCTGAACATGTCCGATGCGGTTCAAGCGAACAAGTCTTGGTTCCCCCTTATGCAAGCAACAAGTTGCTCTTTGAATTGGTAGGGGAGAGCCTTGCTTACCCGAAAACATTTAGGCTGGTCTTATTTGGAGAATGAGATTTCTTCTAGTTCATCCACAGTCTCTGAGTTAACTTAACCTATCTCTTGTTGGAGTTCCAAGGTGTCAAGGTGGAGGATCGACCCCTACCATTATAGGTGACTTTCACACTGACAATCATAAAGTTGAATGCTTCCGTTCGAGTGGTTGGAGCATTCCCCACATGTAAGACCCTGGGTATCTAATATACATACATATATATACTAGGTTTGCCCGTTGACACGTGTCTATGGCACTTCTTCGGAACGGTGCACCTGGTTTGATTATATAAAATAGTTTTGGAGGTCCAGCAAATTAATTGAAGTAGCAAACATATTATATGAGGAAGCAGTATATCTACCTTTAAGCTCAACCATCGCCTTCTTGATAATTAGCTTGAACTTACCTGGAATGCATATAGTTTGTTAGAAAAACAGTATAGAGTTTTTTTTTAACTTCAGCATCACTTTTAGATGCTTCTAATCGTTATGCAAGGACATTATCATATAGGTTTTATAGAGTTTACTCTAATCCCATAACCACTATGAGCATGTCTAAATACAAAGGTAATGCAAGCGCAGGTGTGAAGGTATCTACAATACAAATAATCTAAATATTTGTTTGTTTCAGACTCAGTTTGCAATTGAAAAACCTCTTATTATTATTTTAACCAAAATGAAATACATGAAGTTCTCAAAACTCAAATCCAAGCTAATCATTTCTTTTATCTCTACTTTGTCTCCCCATTGCATCCTTATAAAAAAATGGATAAATAATAAATTTACTTTAGCTATACTTCTTGAGTGGAGAGTTTGCACCCTTCACTGGTAAACTCAAGTCATCCCGATCCTATATATCCAAACATACACTAAAAGTTCTTATATGTTATGTTATCCATGGTTTCTAATAACCAGTCAAGGGAACACTTCACGATAGTATTTTTTCTTGTACTAAAGAAATTAAATTGCATATTTTCCAAGTTATTTTAGGTTGCTGGTCAGCTTACCTGTCCTGCTATGGTTTGGAAGCCCAAATTGAGACCACCAAATAATTCATCTCTCACTTGCGTACACCATAAATCAAAACCAATAAAAAGTTCATTAAATAAATCACCAAATTAAAATTTTTTAAACCAAAAAAAAAAAACAATCATACCTCTATGAACTTAGATCCCAAGCACAAACAAAATTTGAGTCAGCAAAAAACTGAGTAATCCCCTGCACACACAAAATTAAAAATTAGAATGAGAACTCGGTTAATGAGATGAAATTAGAGTCGACGCATCGCATATGGAGGCCTTCGATTCGGTGGAGGGGATCGCCGATATGGAGTCGCTTGTTATTCGTGCTCGATTTGGTGGAGGAGAGTCACCGATACGGAATCAGCAGCAGATCAGATATCTGCGACGACCTCTTGATTGGGGTTTGACATTGGATTTGGATTTGCTTTGAGATTTTCTAATTTTCAAATTTTCAAATTTAAAGTTTATAATTTTTTTAAATTTTGTTTTAAAAAATTTAGAACTGATGAAAATTTAAAATTTTTAAAATTTAAATTTTTTTATTTATTTAATTGTTTTTTTTAACTTTAATTTTTATTTATTTAATTAATTTTTTGATTTTTTTTCAAAATTTTAAAAACATTTTTATAAGTTTTTGATTTTTTAAAATTGTTTTTAATGTTTTTAAATTTTAATTTTTTTTAGTTGTCAAGTTTTTTATTTTTTTTGAAAATTTTTTAACTTTTCATTTTCTTAATTTTTTGAATAGGGGGGAGAGATAGAGAGAGAGAATTTTTATCTTAATTTTTTAAATAAAGGAGTTGTTTTGGGTGAGCAGATTTGAATGTGAGTTTTGGGGGGAAACTTTTGGGAGGGAAAATGTGTTTTGTGATGTTAGATCTAGGCCTTTGATTTTGGTGGGATTGAAGGACAACCACTTGATAGCATTCTTTGTGTTTTATTATATGGATAAGAATTCTTCCATTTCAAATGCAAATTTTGTGCCAACGCATGCAAACCACTTAACCCGTCATTGGCAATGACGGGTTAAGGCTATATATATATATATATATATATATATATATAATAAAACACAAAGAAAGCTATCAAGTGGTTCTCCTTCAATTCCCCCAAAAATCAAAGGCCCAGATCTAACCTCACAAAACATATTTTCCCCCCAAAAGTTTCCCCCCAAAACTCAAATTCAAATCCCCACCCAAAATAACTCCTATATTTATTTAATTTTTTCCTTTTATTTCTCTCTCTCTCTCCCTCCCTCTTCTATTCAAAAAATGAAGAAAATAAAAAAAATTTAAATTTTAAAAAATAAAAAATAAAAAACTAAAAAATTTAAAAACTTTAAAAATGATTCAAAAAAATAAAAAAAATCATATAATATGTTTTTTGCTCTATGTTTTCTACTTCAATTAATTTGCTGGACCTCCAAAACTATTTTATATGATCAAACAAGGTGCACCGTTCTGAAGACGTGCCGTAGGCACGTGTCAACGGACAAACCTAGTATATATGTAAGAAATCTTCCATTGCAAACACATTTTCTTTGCAAACGCGTGCAAAACAACCTAACCCGTCATTGGCAATGACAGGGTAAGGCAAAACACATGACCCTTCATTGATGGGTTATGTGTTTTGTCTTAACTTGCTATAGAGATATATATGTATTCATATAATATATAGGCCTAGTGTGGGCCTATTGATTTGGTGGGTGTGAAGCCAGTTGCTGCATGTGAGGGGCATGCCATGAATGAACGTGAAGAGCTTCACGTGGGAGTGTGGGATATGTGAAACATATCCCATATCGGGAAAAATGAGGGAATATGAGTGTATAAATATAATTGCCCACGATCCAAGAGTACCAACTTAAGCTAGCTCTTTTGGTGAGGTTGTGTCCTGTGGTGGAGCTGTGGTTAGGTCTTGTTTTATGCATGCGCGCGTAGGCATGTACGGAGTTGTAGTCTAACACAGTATGAAATTAGACTTGGATGCCTTAGTTGGAGTTGTGTTTACTTTGGATAGTGGAATGATTGTAAATCCTATTGTTGCACTTTTCATCTTATGTTTATAACTTTTCCTATGTCTGTAACTAATCCCCATATTTACTCTTGCGGGGTGGCTAACAGTGATGTCTCGATTTAAGATGTCCTAGTGGAGGAGGAGGAGGATATGTTTGAAGAAGAGGAACCAACGATGGAAGGTGAAGAGCCCATGATGGTTGAGGGGGAGGAAGATGGGGAGCTTTCATACGCAGAGGATGAGTCACCCCCACAAACTCCGCCACCAGGCAGTCCCACAGCAGATCTACCCTCCACCACCACCACAGCCGACTGCAAAGCAGCAGGCGATAGCCAGACTCTTCCAGCATCTGGCTGCATACCAATGGAGTCACGGTAGCCCTGAGGAGCGAGTTCAGGCTTTCAGGATTCAGTAGCTCACCACTGGTGATGTAATGCCCCGCTTTCTTATACCGGGAAACCGTGACATAAGCCATAATCTTTTTATTCGATTAGCCACAATACACAGAAAATGTGAAAATTTAAAACTTTTTATTCAACACAAATGTATTACAAGTCTGAATGTTATAAAACTGCAATACAATATATCACAATAATATCTCACAAGCCCAAGTGTTGTAACCCTTCAATAAATTTACATCAGAGTACAACAAATAGTTAATAACACTTGGTACATCACTTGGATGCTTCTCAACAATAAACGTATAACAATAGGAACAATAATTAACACAATGCATCACTTGAACAGTCCACTTGTCTGGAGTCCTCCTGAACCCTGAACCTGTGGTCCTGTAATCTGGTACCTATTTGCGTGGGGATGTCAGTACATATACTGACGCTTAAGGGCTGATGACTAGCAGTAAATTTCAACTTTAAACAAACATAATTTAAGCATGGTAAAACGTGTAGGTGTAGTTTAAGTGTTCGTGGGTGTAATGACTTAGAATCTTAATGCAATGTCAACTAAGGCTAGGATGCACTTATTCTAATACAAGCAAGACTTTAGACAGGATGAAGACCATAAATACATACGCACATATCAAGCTGTTTCTTCATATATAGGGATTTGAACCCGCACCATGATTTATACTCTTGTACACAACTAATTCTTGAAGATACAGCGTGACTGATGAGGTTGCTCTGAAACGGTCTAATCCCGGCATTTGCAGTCATATAGTGGTGTCTCTGTTTGCCACTATTGCCATCATACCGGACCTCACTCAAAAATCAGACGAACACCCAGAGTTTAATACAACACAGGTTAGCTCGAAGCATCCCCTGTGGCCCCTTAGATCATAGATCGTAGTCTAAGGCATGTTCGCTTTCCCTGACATAGAACATGATGGAATTCTGGGGGTCCATTCCCTAGTTTTGACATGAAATCCTCTCATTGTTATCATGGCACTTCATAAATTAACAGACGAGATACGGATCCTGTGCTTCCAACTCGTGAGAAGGCACATACCTTATCCCTTTGACAGGTAGGGCACAACCAATAACACCACCTAGTGTTGGCCTATAGGATAGGTCAGATCATAAGGTATCACCCCTAATACCAACTCTTTCCCTTCGGCGAAGTAATAGATAAAAAGGTTATGTAACAATAGTTACCAGTTGCTATCCTAACGATGTCACTAATCTTAAACAATCCGAGGGATGATAACAGTACTAACACAACATGCTAGGTCTTAAATTAGACTTCACAAGATAACTTTGCTAGGTGATCAACCTAGACTTACCAGGACCGCCAAGGATCCTTTTCACAGCCTATCGATCCAAGACTCTGGCAATACGAATTTATTCGCATGCTACTACCCTGAACTTGGATTCCATCTACGCTTCCGGCCTGCGATCAACCTACACCAGTTAAGATCTGACGGTGCACGAGGGGTGACTCGTCCACAGTTCCTGAGGGGTAAAATAATTACACGTCTTGATGGTCGATAACCCCTAGGGCAATGATATCACCCTAGACGAGCACAACAAATAGCGTACTAGCTAATAAGTTATATACGAGAAAACAAATCACATACGAGCTAATGAGCTACGTATGAAACAACGACCTACATACGAGCCAGGTGAGCTGCGTATCGAACAACAACAAACATACGAGCCAAATAAGCTACGTATGAGATCAACAACTACAAATGAGCCCAGCAAGCTACGTATGAGAAAAATAACTTACATACGTGCCAACTAGCTACGTATGAGACCAACAACTACATAAGAGCTCGACAAGCTACGTATGAGCAAAAAAACTTAAATACGAGCCAACTACCTACGTATGAGTAGAAGATTATAGCCAACTCACACTCTAATGTCTACTCTATGGTGTCGTTCCTTATAAATTTGTACTAGTTTGAAGTGTAACACCCTGAATTCCAAATACAACTAAATTCGAAGTTCCACAGGATCTTTACACTTCTCTTCGTACAATTTTACAAGAAAATTAAAAATTTTCTTTACAACAGAGTTACATTTACATTTAAACTTAAACAGCATAGGCAATTTACAATATTTACATAAATAGATGTACAACACTTGAAACATTCTTTAAGCTACTTGCATACTTTAATCTTGGTCAACTCCTTTATCCTGCATAAAGACTGTGGGCACGTCAGTTCATTCATCCGATGAGATATTATACACGGCCATCCTCTCTATGCCGAAACAGTATAACAATTCTCAAAGCTTAACAAACCACAAACTTGTTCACAAACAAAGCTAAGGAGACTATCCTATTGATTTCGTGTTGTGATTGTGCGCCTAGTCCTTAATGCAATTTATTATTATTATTAGATGACACTAATGCGCACTTGTTTGGATTCTATGCATCCCATACTATATAGGTCCGAGGGCAAGACCCTAATCGTTCTTTAACTTTTAGGGTTCGATCCCTCGCCATGACTTAATCTATTACTGTAACTACGGTAAGTATCCTAGATGTCCTTTGAGTTATGAGCCCATGTCCAGACAGCCTGGAGAGGAATCCCATGTCGTTACATGACGCATCATGCAGAGCCTATGGTCAATTCAGCCTCCGTCATGGACCATGGCACCACCCGTAGTCAATCAAACATCCCACAAGCATCGCCACGATCCCGATAATTCCGGAGTAGTGTCCACGCCAAGACTTGACTCATCAAGTAGGCACCCTATGAATCACTCTCACACCGTAGACTCAAGGCCCTCATACTTGTATTTTTCTCTTACTTTCATCACATCTTCTCTATTGTTTGGTCCTTAATTGTATGAATCATGAATAAAAATCAATTTCTAGGGTTAACTCTTTCCTCTATACCGGTCTTAACCATCAATCAACGCATTTGACCCAAACCTGGTCTTTTATCTCAAATATCATATCAACATTTCTTTTATTGTCGGTATGAGGCTTAGCTACACCCTAATTCTCAATTTCAATTCACAACTCTAACATTGAGTTTTTTCATACTCAAAAGTTCTCTTTTTCAAGTAACATGATTTCCAATCTTTTTCATGAATCATGTCTCATATATAATGTTCAATCGCAATTCATGCGTCTCATAATCAATTCAATTTCATCTTATTCTCATACTATTGTATACATTTCATTTATTTACATTAATGATCTCAAAGGTCATTTTTTCATAATTAACCAGATTTAATTTGACCATAGTAGTCCATTGAAAATTACAACAACATTTCCTTTCATCCGAAATTTCTTCTTAAATACTTATCATAATTTTCTCATGGAACAACACATTATTATAACTTTCTAAGAGTAGAATTCAATAGTTTTCAACACAATTTAACTTCTAATATAACTTGATTTTAGTCAAAAATAATCCCCAATAATTTTCACAAGTTCTACATGAATTTAGAGTAATTAACATATTTTTTTCGGATTTTTTTTAAAAACCAAGAAAAAGTCAAAAAAATCGATATTCCAAAAAATATATTCAGGCCGAAACCCTGAATCGAACTCACAACCTGAGGGAAAACAATTGCAATCTCCAGCCACTTGGCCAGAGTGCTCACACGGTATAAAGGGGGTTTAATACTTTAAGTATCATTGGGTCGGGTCTGGGTTTATTCAAACAAACCGAAAGCAAAAGAGGGTAGAGCCTAGGACTCGAAACCGCAACCTCTTGGATCACCCATGGCTACAGTGAACACCCAAACAATCAGCAACCAGATGGTCTAAGTGACCGAGTCGATCTATAGTTGAAATAATAGTTTTTGTTCAAGTCTCTGTTCAAATCAAATTCTCAAAATTCCTCAAAACGTTTTAATTCTTTTTCTCCTTTTTTTTTTTTTTGAGTCCAACTTTTCCAAAATTTATTCTATATTAAATTACAGTAACCCAGTAATTTTAGAATCAATAATTACTCATATAACACACATTTTTGATCTCTTTTCTATTGTCCATAGTTTCGACATTTAGAACCATTTCATTTTCATGAAAGTAGCATAATTAAGTTTCTACAAAAGTGCTTTAATTCTCCATTCTTCCATTATTTAATCATCTACATTAATTTAGAACACAAAAATTCCATCTTTCCTACAATAGGGTTCATTCTAGTTTGCACAACCAATTTCACATACAATTCATCATTTGTTTCATAAGCATAATTTCTTCACATAGCATGATTCTTAAACATATGATATGGCAAACATTATAACTTTTCTAATACTGTCATTCACAATTAATCAATCTAGCAACCATTTTAACACACATCTACTAGATTATCAATTCATCTCTAATTAGGCAAACATGAATTTAATTTCAACTAGTTGCTCTTTAATAATTGCTCAGTTCATTCCTATCATGATTTCTAATTTAGAAGGATGGGAAACACCTACATTGTGGAAGATAAACACACAAAAGATCCTTGGGAAAAGCTCCTAGAATGAACAAAAGGCCTTCTCCTAGTTTGAGTTTGCAAATTTGCCTTCTCCTCCTTGCTCCTTGGTATTGCCGCAAGCCCTCAATCTCCAAAAGAAATGGTCGGCCTCCTTTGATTGGAACGTACACAAAAGCACACTCGATCTTTTGAAACACACTTAACTCTCAATCTTTTGCTTACAAAATGTGTCTTTTTCTCTTAGTCTTTTGATGAAGAAAAGGTGCAAAAGTAACTAAGGTAGAGGGGGGGGGGGTTATACTTATTTTAGGGTGAAAAGAAAGTATAGGATTAATCTAGGAGTTGAAGATTAAGGACCAAGATGAGTTGGGACGTTGTAGTAACTTTCATGAACTCAATAACTACTCCTCCACCTCATCCACTCTCCCTCTCCCACTCATCCAATTCTGGCCTACCCTCGAATTGGTGTGCATTGCACACCTTAGTGCATGCACAAACTTTCTAGTGTCCCCATTATTAAGTTGTACACATTTAATTAATCAGTTGCCTACTAAATGTGTCTACATGACAAGTTAGGGCAATTTAAGAGATTAATTGGTTGTGGGCTTCAAAATAGTGGGCTAAAATCCAAGCGCCAATTAAAAATGATTAAATAATTAGGATGGGGTCAAAACAGATAAATAAATCTTAGGCTTAATAAAAATAGGATTCTGTAAGAAAACAAAGAGAAAGAATTATATTTATTTGTTCATGTTATAAAAGATAATTTGTATAAGAAAATACATCCAAGATTGCACGTGCACAACACATAAAATCAACAATTTCACATTAAATGAAAATCAGGGTATTACAACACTCCCTCCTTAGAATAGTTCCGTCCCCGGAACTACAATCAAAGTGTGAGAGAAACAAGCACAACAACAAGAGAAAATACAATTACAAATCAAACAAAATGCTCAGGATGGTCCTTCAAATCCTCTCCTCAGATTCCGAAGTAGCCTCTTCCACCAAATGGTTTCTCCGACTACCTTGACCATCGATATCGTCTTATTCCTCAAGATTTTCTCCTGACGATCAACAATCTCAACTGGGAGCTCAATGTAATTCAGATCCAATTGCAAACCTTCCGGCACTTCGGGCAAATGATGACTGGGATCTGGAATGTAACCTCTCAGCATATACACATGAAAGACATTGTGCACCTAAGACAACTCTGCCGGTAACTCTAGCCGGTAAGCAGTTTTCCCGATCCTTTTTAATATCTTATACGGGCCCATGAACCTCGAGGCTAACTTCCCGCCTTTGCCAAATTGGATCACACCTTTACTTGGTGATACCTTCAGAAAGACAAAGTCACCTTCCTCAAACTCAAGGTCCCTTCTCTGGTTGTCTGCGTAGCTCTTCTGCCTACTCTGAGCATCCACCCACCTCTTCCTGATCAGATCAATCTTTTCATAGGTTTTCTGCACAATCTCAGGTCCAAACATCTGCCGCTCCCCCACTTCAAACCAACAAACAGGTGTTCTGCATTTCTTGCCATACAGAGCTTCGTACGGCGCCATCCCAATACTAGTCTGAAAACTTTTGTTGTAGGCATACTCTACCAAATCTAGATGCCTTTCCCAACTGCCTCCAAAGTCTAGTACACAACACCTAAGCATATCCTAAAAAATACAGTTGACTCTCTCAGTCTGCCCATTGGTTTGAGGATGAAAAGCAGTGCTAAAATCCGTCTTGCTACCCAAAGCTGTCTGAAGACTCCTCCAGAAATGCGAAATAAACCACGCATCTCGATCAGAAACAATAGTTAACGGTACACCATGAAGCCTGACGATCTCCCCAACATACATCTCAGCTAATTTTTCCATCGAAGCAGTGAGTTTCATCTTCAAGAAGTGAGCAGACTTGGTTAGTCGATCAACTATGACCCAAATCGCATCATTGCCCTTAGAACTCTTGGGCAAGCCCGTGATGAAATCCATACTGATGTTATCCCACTTCAATTCTGGAATAGGTAACGGTTGCAATAGACCTCCGGGTTTCTGATTCTCGGCTTTGACTTGTTGAAAAATCTCACACTTCGCAACAAATTCAGCCACATCCTGCTTCAAACCTAACCACAAGAAATGCTGTTTGATGTCCTTGTACATCTTAGTACTCCCAGAATGTACTGACAAAAAGGTAGCATGCGCCTCGTGAAGAATACTTTCTTTCAAGTCCGACTAATCTGGAACATACAGCCTCTCTCCCAACCACAGCACTTCATCTCTGATTTGAAATCCGAGCAAATTGCCAGCACCAACCTGCTCCTTCATCTTCAGAATAGCAGCATCTTCTTTCTGACCTGCAATAACCCTTTCATTCAGCGTAGGCTGAAGCCTCAACTGAGCTAAGGATGCTCCAAATCCTTGCAAGACAACTTTAATACCAGCCCAATCCAATTCTTTTACCAGATGCCTCTGAGTTGTAATCAAACTGGCCAAACTGCTCTTGCGGCTAAGTGCATTAGCAACAACATTAGCCTTCCCAGGATGATACTTGATCTCAGGACGCATGTCCTCAAGCACCTCCAGCCATCTCCTTTGCCTCAGATTCAGATCTTTCTGCTGATAGATGTATTTCAAGCTCTTGTGGTCCGTGTACATGTTCAATTTCTCACCAAACACATAATGTCTCCATTGCTTTAAGGCGAAGATAATCACAGCCAACTCCAGATCATGAGTCGGATAATTATTCTCATGCGGTCTTAGTTGCTTAGACCCATAAACGATCACTTTTCCTTCTTACATTAAGACACAACCAAGCCCACGATGTGAAGTATCGCTGTAGACATCATACTCAACACTTGCCCTGGGCAAGGCTAAAATAGGTGCAGTAGTCAGCTTCTCTTTCAACTCCTGAAAGCTTGCCTCGCACTGCTCGGTCCACTTGAAGTTCGCATTCTTCTTGGTCAAACCAGTGACCGGCACGGCTAACTGAGCATAACCCTAAATGAATCTCCTATAGTATCCCGTCAATTCAAGGAAACTTTTGACTTCCTTCACTGTAGTAGGCTTTGCCTAATCTCTCACTGCCTCTATCTTTTGAGGATCAGTTGCCACTCCCTCCTTAGAAAGGATCAGTTGCCACTTTAGATTTCCAGAAATCACACTTGGATAACTTGGCATACAACTCCTACACTTCCAGCTTCTTCAACACTGCTGCTAGATGCTCCGTGTGCTCCTCCTCCGACTTGGAGTACACAAGAATATCATCGATAAACACCATGATGAAAGAATCAATGAACGGCCTAAGAACTCTGTTCATCATGTCCATGAAGATTGTAGGTGCATTCGTCACTCCGAATGGCATAACTAAGAATTCGTAATGTCCATATCGAGTTCTAAATGCAGTCTTGTGCACATCTTCAGCTTTCACTCGAACTTGATGATATCCTGATCGAAGATCTATTTTGGAGAAAATAACAGCTCCTTGTAGACGATCGAACAAGTCATCAATTCGTGGAATAGGATACTTATTCTTAACAGGGACCTTATTCAGCTCCCGGTAATCGATGCACAACCTCATCGATCCATCCTTCTTCTTTACCAAAAGCACTGGTGCTCCCCAAGGTGACGCACTAGGTTGAATAAAGCATTTCCTCAACAGTTCCTCAATCTGCCGTTTGATCTCATCCTGCTCCACCGGAGCCATCTATACGGTGCTTTAGAAATGGGTGCACTTCCCGGTTGAATAGTGATGCTGAACTCTACATTGCGCTGCGAGGTAACCCAGGCAAATCATTCAAGAACACAGTCGGAACAGGAATCCCTTGCACTTCTATAGGAACTTTCTGCTTGGAGATGGCTACAACCAAACTAGAGCACTTCTTCTTCCCTTGGAAAGTGACTTCAGGTCTACCTGGAGCTTTCCCTGTTACTTCCTTGGTCTTGCATTCGATATTCACATTGTACACCGACATCCAATCAATGCCAATGATAAAATCGACTCCCAAGACATTCAGCTCGATCAGATCAATCCCGAAAATTCTATTTCCAATCACGATCTCGCAGTCCGTATAGTACCGATCAGTGGTTAGAGTCTCCCCTGATGGTGTAGCTACCGCCAAGACCTTGCCTGGAAAGACTTTCGGTTCGACTCCCAAAACTTTAGCAAACTTAGGTGACCAAAAAGTATAAGAGGACCCAGTGTCGAACAAAACAACAACCTTCTTTCCATTCAAATAAAGTTCTCCTGTTACATAACACACACTCGTTACATAACAATTCACTATTAAAGCGGGAAAAAGGAACAAAAGAAAACACTCTTAAACATCCCCCCTCGCTCCAGTGATGACATGATCCACCTCATCAGTATCAGCTTCAGTCATGGCAAATACTCGCCCTTGCTGGTACGGCTTCTTCCCACTTTGCTCCGTTGGTCCATTGCGGACGACATCTCACAACTTTAGGCAGTGAGATCTGTAATGACCGGTCTCTCCACAGTTGAAAGAAGTCACTACGGGAGGTTTTAAAAAACTATTTCCGGGTATTCTAGCCACGTTAACAGCGTTCGGCCCTGTCGGTGGTGGTGGTTGTCCCCTGAAATTGCCAGAAGTTGCGGGCCTTTTCCCCACGTTCCAGTTGTTTTGCCTATTCTGAACAGCGTGAAACTGCTCCATGTCCTCTTCTGTAGCTGCAGCTCGTTTGACCAACTTGTCAAACCTCCTGATACCGAAGGGTATCATCTTCGATCTCAGACTTGGCCTTAAACCGTGCTCGAACTTTCGAGCTTTCTTCGCCTCGTCCATCACCAATTCCGGAGCATACCTCGAGAGCTGGTTGAACCTCATCTCATGCTCTCTAACCGACATGCCGCCCTGCTGCGGTGCAAGAAATTCCATGGCTTTCTTCTTCTGGATGTCTGATGGAAAATAATGACTACGAAATTCCTCCAAAAATTCCTCCCAGCCAAGAACAACATCTCCCATCGTCCGCTTCATCGACTGCCACCACACAGCCGCATCCTTCTCGAACTGCAGTGCCGCCAACTTCACCTTGCTGTCCTCTGGAGTCTCCAAGACTTCGAAGATAGTCTCTACCTGTCGGACCGAGTTGTCAGCCGCATCAAGGTCTTACTTCCCTTCGAATATTGGTTGTTTCATTCGTTTGAATGATTCCACGAGTTTGATAGCTTCAGGTACTGGATTCACAGGCACCCTTCCTTGGTTCTGATTCATGGAAATGGCATTGAGTGTCTGATAGACCCTCGCTAATTTCGTTTCCAAGTCCAGACCTTCACCATTTCGAGCTCCTCTTCTAGCCATATTCTGATGCAAAAGATCCATTAAATTCGAAGTAGAAAAACATGAATTTTAAGTTAACTTTTCATTTCATTGAATTTCAAACATTATACATTTGAATTTAGAACATTTCTGACATCCAATGGAAGCAGTAAGAAGGTACAACAGTCTAGTTCCTACGGTTCCTCTTGGCTTCACAAATCTCTTCTCGTAGTTCCTCCACTTCCTTCTTTAGTACATCGTACATGTTTTTCCTCTTCTCGAGTTTCCAAACACGATAACTGAGAATTACAATATCATCCTTGCGCTTCTCCAACTAAGTCTCCAGTAGCCCGATTCTTTCCCGTTGAGTCTCTACCTGCCTCTGAAGAGACACAATGAGACTACTCGAACTGGTTCTTCCCCGTCGGAGGAATCATCAGATGAATCCAGAGGCAGAGTGATCTCTCGGGACTCAGGACATTCCTCTGCCAATTCTTCAGGATCTTCTTCATCTGAATCAGCTTGTCCGGAGTAGTAATCCTTCACAACTATGTGCCAATCGTCGTCTCCAGCAGGGTCGAAGTGGTCCGCCATCTTTAGAAAGGGGGAGGAGAAGAAGAACTGTCAATCATAGAGCAACAAAAATGTAAGTGACTTACATTTAAATCTCTATACTCAACAAACTAATGTCCACTTCTAGGGTGTCGTTCCTTATAAATTTGTACTACTTAGAAACGTGACTCTGATACCACTCTGTAACATCCCGAATTCTAAATACAACTGAATTGGAAGTTCCACAGGATCTTTGCACTTTTCTTCGTACAATTTTACAAGGAAATTTTAACTTTTCTGTACAACAGAGTTACATTTACATTTAAACTTAAACAGTGGAAGCAATTTACAATATTTACATAAATAGATGCACAACACTTGAAACATTCTTTAAGCTGCTTGCATACTTTAATCTTTGTCAATTCCTTTATCCTGCATAAAGACCGTGGGCACGTCTGTTCATTCAACTGACGAGATATTATACACGGTCATCCTCTTTATGCCGAAACAGTATAACAATTCTCAAAGCTTAACAAACCACAAACTTCTTCACAAACAAAGCTAAGGGGACTATCCTATTGATGTCGTGTTGTGATTTGCACCTAGTCCTTAATGCAGTTTATTATTATTATTAGATGACACTAATGCGCACTTGTTCGGATTCTATGCATCCTATACTACATAGGTCCGAGGGTAAGTCCTTAATCGTTCTTCAACTTGTAGGATTCGATCCCTCGCCATGACTTAATCTACTACTGTAACTACAGTAAGTATCCTAGATGTCCTATGAGTTACGAGTCCATAGGGGAATCCCACATCGTGATATGACGTATCATGCAGAGCCTATGGTCAATTCAGCCTCCGTCATGGACCATGGCACCATCCGTAGTCAATCAAACATCCCACAAGCGTCGCCACGATCCCGATAATTCGGGAGTAGTGTCCACGCTAAGACTTGACTCATCAAATAGGCAACCTATGAATCACTCTCACACCGTAGACTCGAGGCCCTCATAATTGTGTTTTTCTCTTACTTTCATCACGTCTTCTCTATTGTTTGGTCCTTAATTGTATGAATCATGAATAAAAATCAATTTCTAGGGTTAACTCTTTCCTTTATACAGGTCTTAACCATCAATCAACGCATTTGACCCAAACCTGGTCTTTTATCTCAAATATTATATCAACATTTCTTTTATTGCCAGTATGAGGCTTAGCTACACCGTAATTCTCAATTTCAATTCACAACTCTAACATTCAGTTTTTTCATACTCAAAAGTTTTCTTTTTCAAGTAACATGATTTCCAATCTTTTTCATGAATCAAGACTCATATATAAAGTTCAATCGCAATTCATGCGTCTCATAATCAATTTAATTTCATCTTATTCTCATACTATTGTATACATTTCATTTATTTACTTTAAGGATCACAAAGGTCATATTTTCATACTTAACCAGAATTAATTTGACCATAATAGTCCATCGAAAATTACAACTACATTTCCTTTCATCCAAAATTTCTTCTTAAATACTTGTAATAATTTTCTCATGGAATAACACATTATTATTACTTTCTAAGAGTATAATTCAATAGTTTTCAACACAACTTCACTTTTAATCTCACTTGATTTTAGTCAAAAATAATCCCCAATAATTTCACAAGTTCTACATGAATTTAGAGTAATTAACATATTTTTTCGAATTTTTTTAAAAAACCAAGAATAAGTAAGAAAAATCGATATTCCAAAAAATATATTCAGGCCAAAACCCTGAATCGAACTCACAACCTGAGGGAAAACAGCCACAAGCTCCAGCCACTGGGCTAGAGTGCTCACATGGTATAAAGGGGGTTTAATACTTTAAGTATCATTGGGTCGGATCTGGGTTTATTTAAACAAACCGAAAGCAAAAGAGGGTAGAGCCTAGAACTCGAAACCGCAACCTCTTGGATCGCCTACGGCTACAGTGAACACCCAAACACTCAGCAACCAGATGGTCTAAATGACCAAGTCGATCTATAGTTGAAAGAATAGTTTTTGTTCAAGTCTCTTTTCAAATCAAATTCTCAAAATTCCTCAAAACGGTGTAGTTCTTTTTCTCACGTTTTTTATTTTGAGTCCAACTTTTCCAGAATTTATTCTATATTAAATTACAGTAACCCAGTAATTTTAGAATCAATAATTACTCATATAACACACATTTTTTATCTCTTTTCTAATGTCCATAGTTTCGACATTTAGAATCATTTCATTTTCATGAAAGTAGCATAACTAAGTTTCTACAAAAGTGCATTAATTCTTCATTCTTCCATTATTTAATCATCTACATTAATTTAGAACACAAAAAATCCAACTTTCCTACAATAGGTTTCATTCTAGTTTGCATAGCCAATTTTACATACAATTCATCATTTGTTTCATAAGCATAATTTCTTCACATAACATGATTCTTAAACATATGATATGGCAAACATGATAACTTTTCGAATACTTTCATTCACAGTTAATCAATCTAGTAACCATTTTAACACACATCTACTAGATTATCAATTCATCTCTAATTAGGAAAACATGAATTTAATTTCAACTAGTTGCTCTTTAATAATTGCTCAATTCATTCCTAGCATGATTTCTAATTTAGAAGCATGAGAAACACCCACCTTGTTGAAGATAAACACACAAAAGATCCTAGGGGAAAGCTCCTAGAATGAACAAATGGCCTTCTTCTCCTAGTTTGAGTTTTCAAATTTGCCTTCTCCTCCTTGCTCCTTGGTATTGCCGCAAGCCCTTAGTCTCCAAAAGAATTGGCCGGCCTCCTTTGATTGGAACACACATAAAAGCACACTCGATCTTTTGAAACTTACTTAACTCTCAATCTTTTGCTTACAAAATGTGTCTTTTTCTCTTAGTCCTTTGATGAAGAAAAGGTGCAAGAGTAACTAAGTTGGGGGGGGGGGGGGGGGTATTTATACTTATTTTAGAGTGAAAAGAAGGTCTAGGATTAATCTAGGAGTTGAAGATTAAGGACCAAGATGAGTTGGAAAATTGTAGTAACTTCCATGAACACAATAACTACTCCTCCACCTCATCCACTCTCCCTCTCCCACTCATCCAATCCCGGCCTACCCTAGAATTGGTGTGCATTGCACACCTTAGTGCATGCACAAACTTTCTAGTGTCCCCATTATTAAGTTGTACACATTTAATTAATCAATTGCCTACTAAATGTGTCTGCATGACAAGTTAAGGCAATTTAAGAGATTAATTAGTTGTGGGCTTCAAAATAGTGGGCTCAAATCCAAGGGCCAATTAAAAATAATTAAATAATTAGGATGGGCTCAAAATAGAGAAATAAATCTTAGGCTTTATAAAAATAGGCTTTTATAAGAAAACAAAGAGAAAGAATTATATTTATTTGTTCATGTTATAAAAGATAATTTGTATAAGAAAATACATCCAAGATTGCACGTGCACAACACGTAAAATCAACAATTTCACATTAAATGAAAATCAAGGTATTACAGGAAGTGTGGCTCTGATACCACTCTGTAACACCCCGAATTACAAATAAGACTGAATTCGAAGTTTTACAAGATCTTTACACTTCTCTTCATACAATTTTACAAGGAATTTAAAAACTTTTATACAAGGAATTTAAAAACTTTTATACAATAATGTTTTACATCAACGCAGCGGTATTGTAAATTACAACATGATACATGAATTTAATAACAACTTGAATATTTCTTTAAGAAGCATTCATTCTTTAGTCTTGTCATTCACTTTATCCTGCATAGAAATTATGGACACGTCAGTTGCATACAACTGATGCTAGGATATAATACATCAATTTCTCTTACTTAGAAAGCACACACTTGCCACAAACAAAGATAAGGGACTATCTTATTGATGTCATTTGTGAATGTGCACTTAGTCCTTAATACAGTTATTTATGTTTAATGACACAAATGCGCACTTGTTCGGATTCTATGCATCCCATACTACATAGGTCTGAGGGAAAGCCCTTAATAGTTCTTCATCTTGTAGGGTTGATTCCCTTTCGATGATTTAAACTATTACGGTAACTACGGTAAGTATCCTAGATATTCTATGAGTTACGAGCCCATGTCCAGACAGCCTGGAGGGAAATCCCACATCGTGACATGACTCATCATGCAGAGCCTATGGACAATTCAGTCTCTGTCATGAAACGATGGCACCACCCGTAGTCACCAAACACCCCACAAGTGTTGCAACGGTCCTGATAATTTCGGAGATGTATCCACGCCATGACATGACGCATCAAGCAGGCAACCTATGAATAGTCTCACACCGTAGATCTGAGGCCCTCATACTCATGTTTTTCTCTTACTTTCATCACATCTCCACTATGTGTCTAATCCTTAGTTAATAGAATCATTAATAAAATCAACACCCTCGAGTTAGCTTTTCCTCTGTACCGGTCTTAATCATCAATCAACAATAACAACCCAAACTTGGTCTTTCATTTCAATATTTTATCTCAAAAGAATTTATTCAATGCCAGTATAAGGACTTAGCTACACTCTAGTCTTTAATCTCATTTCATGTTCATAAAAATTGAGCATTCACACTCACAATTTTTTCTCATAATTCATCATGATCTTTTATTCCATTTACATGTAAACATTTCGTGTATAATACGACAATTTTATTTTTCAAACTTATCACATTCATAATTTAACTTCACGTGATTTATTTTCATTCATAATGTCAATCTTTCACTTATTGAAGCCAAAATCACACTATCTTTACTTAAATTTTCCATGACACAATCTCATTTTAACTCTTTACTCAAATTTTTTTTAAATATTTATATTCCTTAATAAATCAATATTCTAAGAAATTGTATCAAGTTATTTTCCTCAAGATATCCTTTAATTTTCATTATAATAAGCCAAAAAGCTATAGAAAAATTTCCATGAAGTCTAGGCTTTTTAAGAATATTTATAATATATTTTTCTCAATTTTTAAATCACTCAAAACTATTTAAAACTAATAAATTATATTAAAAAATCATTTTTTTCAAAAAGTGGCCGAAGCCGGACTCGTACCCACGCACACAAAGCCCCACCTGATGAATAGTAACGTTCTTAAGGTGCACCCGAGAACCAGTTAGGCCACAGTGGTTAACTGTTTAATATTAAACTTAAATAATACTTAGGTTTTTGGTTCGGTATTGGGTTAAAATTGAATTTCAACAATTTTAATTCTCTGGAGAGACTCGAACCAAGCACACAGTCCCCGCCGATGAATAGTAACGTTCTTAAGGTGCTCCCGAGAACCAGTATAACCAAGGTGATTAACTGATGTGAATTTGAGTTGAGTTACAACTCTCTGTTTGTTACTAATTTTTTCATAAATCAAAATCTCTTAAACTCTTTCCTCCTCTAATTTGTATCATGGAAATTTCTGTTAATTCTTGAGTTTGATGATTACAACACAATGTAAAGTTGTTATTCTACTTCTTAAATATTACAAGATATACAAAGGCAAAATGTTCTAACAAGCTTTACAAGGTTCTTAAAGCAAGATGATCAAGCAAAGCTACAAACAAAGCTCTTATAGCTAGTTGATCAAGAAAGTTACAAGGTTGCCAGCTTACAAGAAAAAGACGAAGGCTAAAAGCTCCATCTTAAGGCTCAAGACTCAAGACAAGACTTATGCTTAAACTTATTGTATTAAGTGTCTCGTAACAATTGTAACTTTTGTATTTTCTTTGAGTCTTAGAAATTTTGTAAAAACCTTGTCACACACACTCACACATTATCTTTAAAATAATTGAGTGTTTTTCAAATTTAAAAAGATCAAAACAAGATTGAAAAAGCTCAACTGTTAAGTGCCAGTCGACCTCCATAAGGCACCAGTCGACTGTCGTACAAAACTGACAGAACTTTTTCAAACTCTGACTAGTCGACTCATAACGGCAACTTAGTCGACTGTTCAAGTCATTTTGACAGTTTACTGATTTCAAAACTTGATTTTTCAAATTCAAAAGTTTTATTTCCGTTGGTTGCAGTTGGTACAACTGCTTGTCAACGTCCAGTGACTCTAACTCTATAAATAGAGTATAGAATTCACTTGGAAAAGGTTAACAACTCATTTTCCAAGCTTTTTGTTTCTCAAGTTCTCAAGCTTTTAGTTTTAAACAAGAAAAAGCATTCAAAAGCATTCTCTTTCTAAGTCTTGGTTCTCAGAAATCAGTTTAGCATAACAGTGATTTCATTTTAGACTGATTTCGGAAGTTGACCTAACAGCCACGCATAAAATCACATCCACAACTAGGCTATAGGTTGATTGTAAACTTTTGTTGTTGCTCTTCACTCTCAGGGGGTGAGAGTGGTTCCTCTCGATTGGAGAGCAGGGCTCTAGGGTATAGAGTCAGGTTTTCACTCTTGGTGGAAGAGTGGGTTGCTTTCTCTGGTTGTGAGAAAGGACTACGGGTTGGACAAGGTTATTGTCTAACACCGTAGGGTGTTCTTGTAATTATTTCAAGAATAGTGAAAAATCTCAAGTGGTTTGCTTGGGGACTGGATGTAGGTCGGGAGGACCGAACCAGGATACATCGTGTGTACTCTGTGGTTGTATCTCTTTGAACTTACATTTCATTTTCTTGTTTTTTAGGTTCCCTGTAAAACTTGTCTGGACAGTCGACTGTATTTATTTGTAAGTCGACTGGTCAGACTTGTTCTAATTTCTCTGAAAACTTGCGTGTTAAGTCGACTGGCTGTTGTATAAGTCGGCCGATCAGAATCGCTTTTAAAATACTCTTCTTAACTATCGCCCCAGTCGACTGGTTTATCTTTTCAAGTCGACTGGTCAGAAGAAAAGTTTAATTCTGCATTTATTTTTTATAAAACACTATTCACCCCCCACCCCCCCTCTAGTGTTTCTTGCCTTGCCTACAGGATCCAACAATTTCCAGATTATTAATCTTAAATATTTGCAGCATAACAATACTTTAAGATCATAATTTTGACATAAAAACATGAATTTTTCATTCTAATTTGTATTCTATGTCTACAATTTCAACATTTAAAAACAATCATGATTTCTACATAATTTATTACCACAATTATCACACAAGTTTGTTTTCTTGCTTTCTTTTATTTCTACAACATTTTTAAGTCATAATTCTCTTTTATCACACTAGTGTCACATTAATTAGTATAGTACATAACCAATATTTCAATTAACCAACTAGCCATTTACAAGCTTATATCCTTCATCTAGCATGGTTCAAAATTCACATGTTCATAGAAACATGATAATTCTAATGTATTAATCAAAATTTATAGCAACTATCAATCAATTAATCAAGCATTTACTTCATTTCTAACTAGTCTCTTTTTAAACAAACACATGGTCAAATTAAGTAGTTTTTCTTAGCAATTTCATTAATTTAATCCTTAGCATGATATCTACATTAGAAGTAGAGAAATCACCCACCTTAATTGAAGAAAAGCAAAAGAACACCTAGGAAAACTCCTTGAACACACGATCCCCTCCTAGTTGTAAGCCTTCTCCTCCTTGCTTGTGCACACCAAAGTGCTCCTCCTCCTTGTTCTAGGTGAACCCGAGCCTTCCTCTCCTTGATGAATGCTAGGCCGGCCTCCAATAGGTGCAAGAACACACAACTCACTCTCAATCTTTTTCATCACACAATTCTCAATCTTTTTCTCTCAACTAGTTTCTTTTTCTTTCTTTTTCTCTTGTAAATTTTCTAGTGCTTTACATGAAGTAGATGAGGGGGTATTTATACTTTTTTGAAAGCAAATGAAGGGCTATTATTGATCTAGATGGATGTAGATTAGGGGCTACGATGTATCAGGAAGTTAGAACAACTACCCATGAACACAAAACTACCTCTCCACTACTCAATCTCTCCCACTCTCTCTTGAACCATCCGGCCACCCTCTCTCCATGCAAGTGCAATGCACGTGTCATGCAAGGCACCCCTAGTTACTAGCTGTTCATGTTAATTAGTTAATTTGTTACCAAAACAAGTCTACCCTACAAGTTGTCTCATTTAAATGAGAATAAACTAATGGGCTCAATTTAGTGGGCTAAATGTCCATGGGCTTATTAATTAACATAATTAATTTAATTAGTGTGGGCTAGATTTAGACAATTAGGCCTAGAGTTTACATAGGCTTTCAAATTAAAAAAATAAGAAATAAAATACTTGTTCATGATATAAAAATAAATAAATTTTAAGGGAAAATGTACATAAATTTGCACGTGCAAAACACGTAAAATCAAACAAACTCATATTTCATTATAATTGAAAATTCAGGATGTTACAAACAATATTCCCCCTAGATGTTCAAGAAGAAAGGCAATGGAGTTCATCAATTTGAGGCAAGGAAACCTGATCGTCAGGGAATATGAGACGATGTTCACCCAACTGTCTCGCTACGCTCCCGAGATGGTACAAGATGAGATTAAAAAGGCAAAAAGATTCGAGCAGGGCCTTAGACCTAGGTTAAGGTCTAGGATAGTACCATTATGCATTCGAAGGTTCGACAAATTGGTGCATCAAGCAGCAGTGACGGAAATGGACATGAACCAGAACAAGAAAACTTAGAGCAAGGCCGGGACTTGGAACAAGGGGAAATGACCTATTTCCGCTACCAACTTCAAGAAGCAGTGCTCGACCCAGGATTTCAAGAAACCAAATACCAGTGCATGGACTATCAAACTAGGAGGATGCTACCATTGTGGGGAACAAGGGTATTTTAGGCATCAGTGCCCAAAGAATAAGGTTCAAGTTGGTGCAACTACTTGTTACAATTGTGAAAAGACTTGGCCCATCAAGCCGAACTGTCCACAACTGTACAAGAACACCAATAGGAAAATTGAGAAGGTCAATGATAAGGGAAAGAAGCCCTTCCATCAGACGAGTCTTCACTTTAACTGAAGAGGAAGCTGACGAGGTAGAAGGGGTCATTACTGTATGGAGAACTAAGATGTAATTTGTTTTGTTATGTTTTGTGGACATGGAAGAAAGTTAATGAAATATGTAATCTATTTTATAATTGGATATTTGAATGTTAATGGAATTATAGCCAGTATTTTGAATGACTATGTATCTTCCACACTTTTGTGTCTAAATCTTTTGCTAAAAAGTTAAAGTGCACTCATGAGGCAACTCCTGATTTGGTTTTGGAGGTGGCTACACGATCAAGAGATACTTTAACTGCTAGTGAATGCTATAAAGGTTGTAAGCTTCAAATTGGTGGGGAAACTCTTAACATAGATTTCTTGGAGTTGGGCTTGTTGGGAGAAGATACAATAATTGAGATGGATTGGATGTCAAAACACAAGGAAACCATAGATTGCAAGGGTAAGAAGGTGACCCTGTTGATTCTTGAGAAACTGGAGATCGTGTTTTAAAGAAAGGGGAAGTGTGGACAGATTCTAGCTACTGTAGTTGGAATGAAGATACCGGAGGAGATTAAGAAGATACCCATTGTACGAGATTTTTCGCTCGAATTTTTGGAGGAGTTACCTGTATTACCTCTCCATAGGGATGTGGATTTTAGTATCGTGATCCGGCAGGGCAGTGTGCCCGTAATGAAGGCACCGTATCTGATGGCACCTGTAACCCCCGTTCCCGTAAACACGTATTTTCTGAGTATTTTCTGTATTTCAATTTTTATAAATTGAATTATTGTCAAATTCGATTTTGGGTTTTTATGTTAAAGTCTTTTATAAACGAAAATTATATTTATTCCGAATAACAATGTATTTTAACTTTAACTCCATTTCTAATTGATCAACTATTATATTCTATCCAAATCAAATGAAATATTACTATTTAGATTATTTTAATAAATTGCTAAAACCAAATCTTTGTTTATTATGTTAATTTTATTAACTATTATTATTATTGTTGTTATTTTGTTGATTGTTTATTATTTATTCATTCTATTCATTAGTTGCATTTGTAGTTATTTTCGAATGACTTTCATATTGTAATATAATCTTATTTTGTTTATGACAATGCTACTATTACAATTATTCTCATTATTTCATTATTACAACTATTGTTATTATTATTATTATTAGTGTTATCCTTATTATTATTATCATTACTATTAGTTTTGATTATTCATGATTTGATGTATATATATATATATATATATATATATATATATATATTGTATGTTTCATAAGCCTATTCTATTTAATTATCTCCCTTTTGGATTTAAACCCTATAGCTTTCTCCCTATTTGGATCCAACCCGTACCCAATAGCCCAATACCCTACTCAACCCATATATATATTAATCTAACACCCTAACCCTAGCTAAACTCTACCCTACCTACTGTGTAGACCTCAGCCGCCAACCCCCCTACCTCATCTGTCCTCCTCTACTTCATTTCGAATCCTAACCGCTACCCTGGTCCTCTTCCCGTCGAGCACCTTGCCTTCATCCCCTGTAAAACTCTAAGCACGTCGCCTGTCCCCCGAACCCACCATCCAGTCGACCACCCTGCACACCACCATTGCTACCCCTCCTCCTCTATTTCACTTTGGAAATAGAGCTCCATCAGCACCTTCCCTCCATCCCGCCGCCATCTCACCGTCGAGCTACCCTCGACGCTGCAGCCCTCCCTTCCGCCATTGCTGCTAGACCCTCCAGTCCACCTCGTCTTCTTCCTTCGCTCCTACCACAACCCATCAACCCGTCGAGCCGCCCTCCTCATCCTCCTCCAGTCGCTCCCACCACCCCGCAGTCACTGCAGCCCCGATGCTCCTCGCCGTCAGCCTTGTCCAACGCCGCAGTCGTAGCCGCACCGTTGCCACTGTTTGATCAGGAGGAGTTTAAGCTTCAAATCTCAGCCATTCGATCCCCATCATGATTGTCTCCATCACTTGATCAGATCAGATCTTGGCCTCCCGATATCGTCATGGTATGGACCATCATCTGATCTTGATCTCTCAATCTGGGCCATCCGATCTCATTAGCCATCATCTGATCTTCATCATTAGCATCAGGATCACATCCAGCCGTCCGATTCTCTGAGCATCTTGATCATCAGATCAGAGCGATCTAAGCCATCGATCTTTCTCTATCTTGATCGTCATCAAGATTCACGCCAATCTGATCCATCCAATCTCGATCATCGATCAACGTCCTCATCCAATTAATGCAAGTATCTTCTTGTACAATTCTTTGTTCGAATATAAGCTTTTATTTGAAAATACCGCAAGTAGATTGTAGTTGTGATTCCCCTTTAGTTTATCATTTGAAGGTCTCATTTTACTCGTTGCAATCTTTATGAATTTCTTGATCATAAGAGTCACAAACTTTTGTTGATACACTCGTTTTACAACTAGTATAATTATAATACATTTAATGCAAAAATATCCTTGTTTACTGCTGTCTTATTTTTGGTCTGTTGTTTCGACCCTGATAGCATCAGAATATGGACTTGAGTTCTAAACATGAAATTTAGTCCCTAATGTCTGGTTTACTACCTTTTTGAAGAAATTGTATTCAAAGTTATAGGCTGTGAATTATCACTGTTTTAGTGCTGCTGTGTCTGTAATTTCAGCTTCTAAATTTTGTGGTGTCACTTCGTTTTACAAATTAAATTAACTATGCTACCTATAAGATAATGACTTGAAATTTTTCATGTTGAGATTAGACACACTAGAGGAATATCCCTAATTTCTTGGAATTAATTAATGAAGTTTCAGACATGTTTCATGTTTCTAAACACGATTTTACAAATTCTGGCTGAAAACGAAATCTGTGTAGTTTGCTGTTTTGACACCAGTTTCTACAACTTTTATGTATCTTGTTTATATGCGCTGGATTCGGCAGAGATTCTAGTTTCTAGATTTTCTAACAGATCCCGATTTTCATTCTTGTGTTAGCAGGAATCTCAGTTTTTGTGCAGCAATGTCTTGCTGTCCAAAATTGATATTTTGCTATGTTTAAATATTTGCACGTTGTTTCTTGTATTTTTTGATTTAGAATATGTTCCTTGCAACATATAAGCTCTGGATACATCTTTGTCTTTTCCTGATTTTGTTTTTGTTATCTCTTGATCATGTTTATTTGGTAATAAAAAGTTATAAGCCATGGTTAAAGGAAAGATCTAGTAGTGGACAATATAGAAAAGTGTACTCGGAAGGGGGCCCGTGTTTCCCGTAAATGTGACACCTAATTTGGTTACATTTGGATGATTTAGATTACATTCGAATAATTTGGAATACTCGATATGATTTGGTTAATGTGATTTGGTTAACATGATTTGGATTACATGATATGGTGCACCACTACATGATGCCGAAGTTCACGGACCTATAAAATCCACTACGAAATATAAACGTAACTTGATTGTATGTAGAAATCATGTGGTAAATAAATGGAACGCATGAAGTGCTACATTAGATAAGAGTAAATGAATAGATTTAAGTTGACACTAAGCACATGCATGATCCTATCTACCAGTTTCCTGATTTCATTACAGTTACATGATTTTGAATTACAAGTTACTTGATTTTGATTTAAAAGTCACATTATTTTGATCCATAAGTTGCATGAACCCATTTCCGTTACATGTTTTCTAGTTACAAGTTGTTGTTTTTGTCTCGTTCATATGTTTATAATTTGTTGCATCACACTTGACATCATTTTATTCCATGTTCCATGATTCTTGTCATTATTCCTTGTTATATCTTGGTTCTTGTTCTTTATTATATTTCCGTTCTAGTACCATTCTGCTTGTATTACTTGCGGCCCGTAACTTGCTCTAACAGGTTCTCCATTTGTCTTTCTTTGAGTTATGTTGTACAGGTAAAAACGATGGGTTATTGAGAGAACTCGTCGAACTGTTACTGCACTGCCTATTCTCTGGCTATTTGGTAAATCCTTGTATTTCAGATATTGGTTATTGCATTATATACCTGTTTATGTGATATTATTGCACTTTTGAGTTACCTGGTATTGACAGCTTATGGATGATATGAGTTGGCATACTTATATCATTCACTGGGCCTCTGTTACGTGCCTGTGTTCTCGTAGAATGGGAAGCAGGGCGTGACAGATTTTCAGTGGTATCAGAGCCCAGGTTTGGCTAATGTGTTAGTCACGTTCGACTGGTATGTTAGTCAAGTTTGGTTTAGCCAAGTTAACTCAACAATATGCGTATCACAATGATCACATGAACATGTAATGACCAATTTGCATCTGGATACCAGTCTTACCCTATTCATTTGGGTCCCTTCATATTCAACTCTTTGATGTCTTATTTCCTTTCGTCTTTGCAGTATCCTAAATTGTTGATTTCTTCTTGGGTATAAATTCATTCTTCCGTACCCATATTGTTTTGATTCTAGTGCATGCAATCTCTTATTTCTACTTGCCTCGTTGATTCCTTCTTATTTCAGCTCATGTGTCGTTCATTGCTTTCCATGCCTTACATTCATCTTCATTTGTTGAATCATATTGAGTATCATACTAGTTGTTTCTTCCCTATCTTGAGTTCCTCAAATTCCGGTGCTGTCATTCTGTTGTTGTTGCGCCATTCGTCGATCGACATCACGGGATCTACATCGACATGTCAGTGAATTTGAACAACACCAAGAAGTGTCATCATTTTCTCCAAGATATGCATGCAGAGTCCAAGGATCTCAAGAAGTGTTCAGAATCTAAAGTCGCCAGGAGTTCGAACTTCGTGCTAGAGAGATGTTGTTTGGACATGTTAAGGATATGGTGAGTCACGAAGCAGATTGCTAGAGTTATTGGACGCTATTGACAGAGTTTTTCAAAACAGAGTAGCGCAGCGGAAGCATGGTGGGCCCATAACCCACAGGTCGTAGGATTCTCTTGTTGCTTCCCCTTCTTTGTATTGTTTTCTTCTCTCCATTCCATGCATTTATCCTCATCCGTTGACTCATTATTTGATTCGACTCTTCTCTGTCTATCATCTCTTTGATTCCAGCTCTACCTACTTCATCTTTTTGCTTTGTTATCTTGCAAGTCTTGCGTTGTTCTTTCCTTCTGATACCTTTCACTTTCTTCCTTTTCATCAGTTCATTATTTGACATCATTCATTCTTATCTTCTTTCTTTTTCCTTTTTTGGTGTTTCCACTATTTCATTTCTCTCCCTCTAATTCTCTATTTTTTTATTCCACAAGTTTGTTTCTTTTGGTTTGTCCTACGTTCCGCCTCAATTGAATTTCGAGGAAGAAATTCTGTTGTAAGGTGGGTAGGATTTGTAACCCCTGTTCCCGTAATTGCGTATTTCCTGAGTATTTTCTGTATTTCAATTTTTTTAAATTGAATTATTGTCAAATTCAGTTTTGGGTTTTAATGTTAAGGTCTTTTATAAACAAAAATTATGTTTATTCCGAATAACAATGTATTTTAACTTTAACTCCTATTTCTAATTGATCAACAATTATATTCTAGCCAAATCAAATGTAATATAACTATTTAGATTATTTTAATAAATTGCTAAAACCAAATCTTAGTTTATTATGTAAATTTTATTAACTATTATTATTATGGTTGTTATTTTGTAGATTGTTTATTCTATTCATTAGTTGCATTAGTAGTTATTTTCGAATGACTTTCATATTGTAATATAACCTTATTTTGTATATGACAATGCTGCTTTTACTATTATTCTCATTATCTCATTATTACTACTATTGTTATTGTAATTATTATTGGTCTTATCGTTATTATTATCATCATTACTATTAGTTTTGATTGTTCATGATTTGATGTATATATATATATATATATATATATATATGTGTGTGTTTTATAAGCCTATTCTATTTAATTATCTCCCTATTGGATTTAAACCCTATAGCTTTCTCCCTATTTGGATCCAACCTGTACCCAATAGCCCAATACCCTATTCAACCAATATATATATTAATCTAACACCCTATTCAACCCATATATATATTAATCTAACACCTTGACCCAAGCTAAATACTACCCTACCTACTTTGTAGACCTCAGCCGCCAACCTCCCCTACCTCATCCGTCCTCCTCTACTTCATTTTGAAACCCAACCGATACCCCGATCCTCTTCCCTTCGAGCACCTCGCCTTCATCCCCTACAAACCCTCGAGCTCATCGCCTGTCCCTCGAACCCACCATCCAGTCGACCACCATGCACCCCACCAGTGCCACCCATCCTCCTCTGTTTCACTCCGAAAATAGAGCTCCATCACCACCTTCCCTCCATACCGTCGTCGTCCTGCCGCCGAGCTACCCTCGATGCTGCAGCCCTCCCTTTTGCCATTGCTGCTGAACCCTCCAATCCACCTCGTCTTCTTCCTCCGCTCCTACTGCAACCCATCAAACCGTCGAGCCGCCCTCCTCATCCTCCTTTAGTCGCTCCCACCACTCCACAGTCACCGCAGCCCCGACACTCCTCATCGTCAGCGTCACCCAATGCCGCAGTCGAAGCCACGTCATTGTCCTAATTTGATCAAGAGGAGTTTGAACTTCAAATCTCAGCCGTTTAATCCCATCGCGATCTTCTCCATCACTGGATCATATCAGATCTCAGCCTCTCGATCTCTTCGTGATTTTGACCATCATCTGATCTTGATCTTTTGATGTGGGCCATCCGATCTCATCAGCCATCATCGGATCTTCATCATCAGCATCAGGATCACATCCAGCTGTCTGATTCTCTGATCATCTTGATCATCAGATCAGAGCAATCTCTGACGTCGATCTTTCTCTATCTTGAACGTCATCAAGATCCGTGCCGATCCGATCTATCCGATGTCGATCGTCAATCAACGTCCTCATCCAATTAAGGCAAGTATCTTCTTGTACAATTCGTTGTTCTAGTACAAGATTTTATTTGAAAATACCGCAAGTAGATTGTAGTTGTGACTCCCCTTTGGCTTATCATTTGATGATCTCATTTTACTCATTGCCATCTTTATGAATTCCATGATCATAAGAGTCACAATCTTTCGTTGATATTGTGACCCCTATTTTCGCAAATATGCATTTTCTGTGTATTTTTGGTATTTCAATTTTTGTAAATTATTTTTCTCTCTTTCAAAATATTTTTTTAAAATGCATTATTGGATCTTCTATTAAAGCATATTCTAATCGATAATTTTATTTGTGACAATTTTCCATTGAATTTATATCGTAATTCAAATCTTATTATCTTTTTTACTATTATTATTATTATTATTATTATTATTATTATTATTATTATTATTATTATTATTATTATTATTATTATTATTATTATTATTATTAATATTATTATGTTTATGTTTATGTTTATTATTATTATTATTATTGTTAATAAACTTATTGTTTACAAAATTTACGGAAGCTTAGAGACCATAATCTATATTGTATTTTTATTAGAGTATGGATTTTATGTGTACCATTTTATTTAATTAAATAATATGTAATATTATTTTGCTCTTTATTATATTTTGGTTTTATTCAAATACAATCTTGATCTTTTGTGAGGTCCTACATTCTAATGTGTTTAGTAGTATTTGAGTATTAATGTGATGCATACAAATTGATTAATTGTGTTACTATATTATTATTGATCTATTTATTTATTTATTTTCTATAATCCTATGTCTCATATTGGATTTTATAACCATATTCTTTATTGGATATCCAATACCCTAACCCGTTTACCCTTAACTCGTCACCCCACCTAACCCTAATACACCCACACATATATATACCCTGTCATCTATCTACTGCTACCCTATTCACCATCAAACCCTAACTATACAGCCACCTATCTCCAAACCCATACTCCCGAACTCTACCCCTGTTCTCTCTCTCCCGATCCTCCTCATCCCGGTGCGACGCTCCCCTCCTTCCTAGCCCTCTCCCTGCATCCCCCCGATCGCGATGCCACCTCTACAGTGCTGCCAGACCCCGACATTTCCCCTGCCTTCCTGCCATGCCGCCAGATAGCAGCCAGACTGCAGCCCTGCATCTCTGTGCGTCCTCCTCCTTGCTCGCGACCACAGTAATGACAATAACATTGCGATGCCTCAGTGCTGCCGTGTTGTGTGCTCCTCTCGACTGCAGCGATCCGTTGTAAACCACAGCAGCATCAACAACACCGCGCTGTGCTAAATCTGCTGACCACAGTCCGCCGCTCTCCCTCTCGCAGTGATCATCCCCTCCACTATCCTATCTCATGTGCGTGTTGGATCTCGTGAGTTGTGTTCGTAGTCCGTCATTCGTTCATTGAGTTGTGCCCGGGAATCCGTTCCCATTATTCTTGTTCTTGTCTCGTCATTTTCGTCGGCATTTATAAGGCAAGTAACTTTTATTCTTGTTATTGTATAATACAAGTACTAAATACCGCATGTAGTGTAGTCGTGTTCTAGAGACAATTTTTGTTCAAAACCCCTCTTATATCTTGTCTCTATGTGTTGATCCGCCGTAGTTGTCTCATTACACACACGACATGAAATAACTTAGATCTTATAAGTTCTTGATGTATACATGCATGTTGTTTGTGAGTTATGAGGTGTTGTATGAATCTTGCGTGCTTGATGAGTTAGTAGTAGTATATTTCGTTGTAGATTAGTTAAACACCATATACCATGTTGCTTGGACATCTAGTATACCCTATTTCACGTTTTGTTATGATTTGGATGTATTTCATATGATCTAGTTGATTTTATGCATGAAGAATAATTATGTCCGTATTGTTACCCCATTTTTGTTCAGTACTTTAGACCCTATTAAGGTCTGTATATGAAAATTATTTATGAATATGAATTATAGAGAATTCTTTCTACATTCCATATTTTCTAACAAATCTCAGTTTCAAGTTATGATTTGCATGTTATGGCTATTTTTCTACAGATTTGTAGATAATTCCATATTCTGATTTATATGAAATCTGTATGCTTATTTATTTTTATACTGATGTTAAAGATAATATTTTGATCCAATATTTTGCTGAGTGCAGCTAGACTTGATCGAGATTAACCCCTAATCTTTGTAGATTTAATTGATGACTTTATCAACCATTCTATACTCGCAAACAACTACTGCACTTACAGAATTTTCATACTGTTCAGAAAAGAATCTTAATTTCGATCTAATTCTATTTATTTTTTAGAAAAACTTTGTGAATATGAAATTTAGCCTACTGTATCTATTTTATCACCCTTTTGACGCATCTGGATTTCGACTGTATTTTGAAATCTATTGCTGTTTTAGTACTGCTGTGTTTATGATTTCAGATTTACAAAATTTATGTATCTTGTTGTCTTCTAATTTTATTTGACTAAACTATCTATGTCAGAAAATTATGAAAATTTATTAGCTGATACTAAACATTCTAGAAAATACCCTAGATTTTTCTTGGATTAATTAGTAAGTTTTTATGCCATTTTCCTGATTATGAATGCAACCTTCGAATTTCTTGCTGAACATGTTTTCTGGATACAAGTCTATTTTGAGTTCTGTTTTTGTGAAATACCATAGGATATATATATATTTACTGGATTTGACCGAGAGTCTGTTTTCCAGATTTTCTGACGGATCCAGTTTTGCATGTTTGTGGCAACAGGAACTCTAGATTTAGTGCAGTACTATCTTGTTGTCCTGAACTAGAATTTTTGTTGTTCTACCCTGTTATGTGTTGTCTATCACCTGTACATGTTTATCTTCCGACCTAAAACTGTTACATGTTCATCTTCCGACCTAAAACTGTTACATGTTCATGCCATGTTATTCTTGCTCTTTTTTGTGCACGTATATGCCTGTTTGATAATAATAACAAGTAATCAAGTCGGGGTTAGGGGAAAAACCTTAGTAGTGGACAATATAGGTATGTGTACTCAGAAAGGGGCACGTGTTTACCATTTTATATTTGATTCATGTTGATACATGAACCTGTTGCACTTTATGTTTCATTCATGAATCCGTGGATTCATGAACCTGTTATACTTTATGCTTTGATGCATGAACCTGTTCGTTCGTGTACCTGTTAACAGTTGATTCATGAACCTGTCAATGCATGAACCCGTTGGTTCGTGTACCTGTTTACTATTTGATTCATGAACATGTTCCTGTTACCTGTTACATGACGCCTGAGTACACGGCCCTATAGAAACCCACCACTAGGCCTAAATTTAATTTGCATGTATGTAGAAACCATGTGGTAAAAGTTTGAGATGCTTGAAGTGCTACCTAGATAGAACAAAAATACAAGACTTTACATGACATAATACTTGTTACATGCTTACCTGATACATGATCACCTGTACATGCTACTTGACACCTGTTACATGTTTACCTGCTTGCATGATGCCTGTTATCTGTTACATGTCACATGCACCTGTTATCTCACCATATTACTTGATTCTGTTCATAATTCATGCTACTTGTTCTATTTTGTTGCCATGTCTATTTCATGCTATGTTGTTTATTCTTTTCCTGTACTTGTGCTTGCACTACAAGCAGCCCGTAACTTGCATTGACGGGTGTTTTGTTTCTCTTTCCTTTTTCCCTGCAATTAGTTAAATTGCAGATTATGGTGATCAGCTGCCTGATGGAGTAGGTGATCTAATATTCTAATTGCTGGAGTTCTTGCTATAATTTACTTTCCTACCTTTTTTTTAATAAATGTATCTGCTACTTGGATTATTTTGTATTGGCCAATGTGACCCAGAATTTATTGACTTGTTCAGATCTGGTTTATTTGAGATTATTAAAAAAAAATCAAGTAAATCCCATTGGCATATTGATTCATTCATGCATACGTGGTTGACATCTCCTTGCTTATTACTCTGATATTCCTGTGAAATGTTGTAAAGATCCTGACAGCTTATGGATGATGAAAATCATTCGATGGACTTAGTCACATATCCGTATTCAGTATCTCCTTTTTGGGAAGCGGGGCGTGACAGATACACTCGTTTCACAACTAGTATAATTATAATATATTTTATGCAAAAATATCCTTGTTTGCTGATATCCTATTTTTGGTCTGCTGTTACGACCCTGATAACATCAGAATCTGGACTTGACTTCTAAACATAAAACTTAGCCCCAGATGTCTAGTTTAAAACCATATCGACGGAACTGAATTCCAAGTTACGGGTTGTGAATTGTCACTGTTTTAGTGCTGTTGTGTCTGTAATTTCAACTACTTAATATTGCTGCGTCACTTTGTTTTACAAATTAAATTAACTATGCTACCTGTAAGATAATGACTTGAAATTTTTCATATTGAGACTATACACACTAGAGGAACTTCCCTAATTTTCTAGAAATAATTAATGAAGTTTCATACCTATTTCATGTTTCTAAACACGATTTAAAAAATTCTGGCTGAACACGAAATCGTTGTAATTTGCTATTTTGACACTAGTTGCTACAACTTTTATGTATCTTGTTTATATGCGCTGGATTCGGTAGTGAGTCTAGTTTCTAGATTTTTTGACGGATCCTGATTTGCATTCCTGTGGTAGCGGAAATCTCTGTTTCGGTGCAGCAACGTCTTACTGTCCAGAATTAATATTTTGCTATGTTTATATATTTTCACGTTGTTTATTGTATTTTGTGATTTAGAACATGTTCCTTGCATCATATAAGTTCTTGATACATAATTCTCTTATCCCGATTGTGTTTTCATTATCTCTTGATCATGTTTATTTTGTAATAAAATGTTATAAGCCGGGGTTAAGGGAAAGATCTAGTAGTGGACAAAATAGAAAAGTGTACTCGAAAGGGGGCCCGTGTTTCCCGTAATTGTGGAATACAAATTGGATTACATTTGGATGATTTAAAATACTCATTATGATTTGGTTAATGTGATTTGATTAACATGATTTGGATTACATGATATGGTGCACCACAACATGATGCCTGAGTTCACGGCCCTATAGAATTCCCTACGAAATCTAAACGTAACTTGAATGTATGTAGCAACCATGTGGTAAATAAATGAGACGCATGAAGTGCTACATTAGATAAGAGTAAATGAATAGAGTTAAGTTGACACTAAGCACATGCATGATGCTGTCTAACAGTTTCCTGATTTCATTACAGTTACATGATTTTGATTTAGATATCACATGATTTTGATTCACAAGTTGCATGAACCCATTTCCGTTACATGTTTTCCAGTTACAAGTTGTTGTTTTTGTCCCGTTCATATGTTTATAATTTGTTGCATCACACTTGACATCATTTTATTCCATGTTCCATGATTCTTGTCATTGTTCCTTGTTATATCTTGGTTCTTGTTCTTTATTATATTTCCATTATTGTACCATTTTGCTTATACTACTTGCACCCCGTAACTTGCTCTAACGGGTTCTCCATTTGTCTTTTTTTGAGTTATGTTGTAAAGGTAAAAACGATGGGTTATTGAGAGAAATCGTCGAACTGTTACTGCACTGAATATTCTTTGGCTATTTGGTATGTCCTTATATTTTAGATATTGGTTATTGCATTATATTCCTGTTTATGTGATTATTATTGTACTGTTGAGTTACCTGGTATTGTACAGCTTATGGATGATATGAGTTAACATACTTATATCATTCGTTGGGCCTCAGTTACGTGCATGTGTTCTCGTAGAATGGGAAGCGGGGCGTGACAGCACTAGTGGAGCATAATGAGGTCAAGCAGCAGACTGAGGAGTTACTGCAGAAAGGTTTATTAGACCTAGTGCTTCGCTCTAGGGAGCACTAGTGCTACTTATCAAGAAGAATGATAGGTCGGTAAGAATGTGTATCGACTATCGGGACTTGAGCAAGGCCACGGTTCGGAACAAGTATCCAATTCCTTGGATTGTTGACTTGTTCGATCAACATCAAGGAGCGGCAGTGTTCTCGAAGATCAATTTGCAGTCATGCTACCATCAGGTCCATGTCAAAGGAGGAGGATATCTCGAAGGCAACCTTTAGGACTCGGCGTAGTCACTACGAGTTCTTGTTAATGCGTTCGAAGTAACAAATGCTCCAGCTATCTTCATGGATTTGACGGACCAGATTCTATGGCCGTCTATTGAGTTATTTGTCATGGTCTTCATAGATGACATTTTGGTGTACTCAAGGACGGAGGAAGACCATGCAAGACATTTGACTGAAGTGCTGAAAAAGCTGTAGGAGCACGAGTTATATGCAAAATTGTCCAAGTTCAAGTTCTAGAAGACCGAAGTTGCATTCCTTAGCCATGTCCTTTCTAAGGAGGGAGTGTCCACTGATCCACAGAAGATTGAGGCGTTGAAGGATTGGCCTCAACCAAAAACGGTGAAGGAAATCATGAGCTTTTTGGGTCTAACTGGGTACTACAGGAAATTCAACCAGGACTATGGCAAGATAGTAGTACCGCTCACAACATTGACCAAGAAGAATAAATGTTTTTAGTGGACTGAGGAATGTGAGAAAAGTTTTCAAGAGATGAAGAGCCGGTTGATTTCAGTGCCGATATTAGTCTTATCTCAAGCAGACAAGGGTTATGTGATCTACAGTGATGCTTCACATAAAGATTTTGGGTCCGTACTAATGCAAGAAGGAATGGTGATAGCCTATGGTTCAAGGTAACTCCGGCAACATGAGAAGATTTACCCCCACACATGATTTGGAGATTGTTGCAATATTTTTTGCCTTAAAGATGTGGCGACACTGTCTATGGAGCAAAGGTAGAGATGTATAGCGATCGCAAATGCCTGAAATACATATATCAGCAGAAATATTTGAATCTACGGCAAAGGCAATGACTAGATGTATTGGAGGACATTAGTCCAGAGATCATGTACTATCCTAGGAAGGACAATGTGGTGGCAGATGCCCTCAGTAGGAATAGGAGTTCAGGAAAATTGATTTCAACAAGGAAGGAGCTAGAGGATGAGATAAATCGGGCAAGTATCGAAGTAGTTACTCAAGGTTTTGGTGCAATCTTAGCACGAATGGAACTACAACCAAGCCTGAATGAGCGAGTTAAGAAGACTCAGGAGGGAGATGCAGGGATTTAAGGAGCAAGTTAATGCAGAGAAACTTCTTGAGATCAATATAAAGGTAGGACTGCTGCTGTTCAGGATCAGATTGTGCATGCCGAAGATGGATGATCTGAGGGAAGAAATCATGAAGGAGGCACACACTACATGTTAGGTTTCGATGGTAATCTCAGATTAAATATACAGTGGAAAAATTACAAAGAAATATCGAAACCTAGCCATGGATTCATGTGATAACCATAAATCGTGTTTAGGAGTTATACCTTGACGATGGATTTGTTGTCTCTACAAGTATGCCGATCACAGCACTATAATATTGCGATGCCTCTATGGTATCCACACGAACGGATCAAATCAATCTTTCCTTCACGCCGCGGTGCTAGCTGCAGGAAGGGATGTTCCTCATGATCACTCTTTCTCACAATTTCTGTGACAGCTAGGGTTTTCTCATGTATATCTTTTCCACAGATACGTATCATATATATAGCTGCAGAAAATCAACCCTAAGAGAGTAATGAGACTGTTGGACTAACAATCTGACCTGATTCAGATTCTTGTGTGGGCCTTTGATTTTTAATCAACCCGTTTAATCTAATTAAATGTTCAACCAATGTCAGGAGTCTATGTCTTACTTAGATTCCCAATTAAATTCATCTTATGAATTTAAATTCCAATTTCGATCCATTCTAAGTGTGCAACCCTGTAAGTCCTCGTTACGTTGACAGTAATAATAAAATCATATTATAGTATTACAAATAGTGAGCAGTATCTAGAAATACATCACGGTTACTCAAGTAACGGGAATGTTAGTGATTAGACATAACCTATTCGTGACCAATGTTACCATGTAATCTAGTCCCTTTGTCCAGACATCTTAATTGACCACAAGGCATAGAGCGTGTCATCTTTGTTTAGTTCAATCTTTGGTTTCTTGATGTAAGAGTAGACTTAATAAAACAAATGAGCTCAATATCTCATATTGACTCACTTGAGCACAGCCATGCATTTTGCAGTCTCACTCAATCAAGAGGCCCATGGATATCGCTCCTGTTATTTAAGTGGCCAAATCCTATTTAAGTCACTCACATCCCTCCGAATGATTTGTAGTATATGCAATAGTCGAATTTGTAATCACCTTATTACAGGCAATGTTTGACGACATTAAAACATATAACTTCGCATGTAAGGAACTGTATTGCCTTCATGTCAAATAAATACATACACCATGGTCACTGTGAGAACCGCTTATGACACTCACGTAATGATCCATGCCGCGCTCTCATGGTGGTTCAGTCCAGTACATTATTATTCTAATATGTACCCATGTGAAGACTTTATATCTCATATCCATGACCGGTGAGATATGGTCATCAGTCTACGTAGATACTAGTCTATATATATTATTGTTGTCTTAATTCACAATAATACTTAACTAGGGACATTTAAGAATAGTATTCTGATAACAACCAAATGGATCTCACAATCAAGTCATGCAGTTGATATCCCATGGTATTGAACCTACTGTTCAAAGGACTTTATTATGCTCATTTAATCACAATAAACAACACAATAAATAAACTGCCTCATATATGAAATAAATATTATGATACAATGTAAACTAGTAATGTCAATACACAACTGCCTCCATGGCTTGCACCAACACTACATTACTTGCAGTTCACTCGGGGAGTACAAAACTGTAACAGGACGTGAAACAATACTATTGGTGGGCAGGGATGAAGCAGGACATTGTCGAGTTTGTGGCCAGATGTCTCACGTGTGAGAAGATTAAAGCAGATAACTAGAAACCATGAGGGTTGCTACAACCATTGGCCATTCCAGAGTGGAAGTGAGAGAATATCAGCATGAACTTCATCACGGGGTTATCCAGGAGTCCTGGGGGTAATGACTCGATTTGGGTTGTAGTGACCGGTTGAAAAAATCAGCACATTTCCTACATGTAAAGATTACTTGGTCAATGGAGAAGTTATCTAAAGTATACATCGAAGGAATAGTGAAGCTGTATGGTGTGTCAGTATCAATAGTCTTCAATAGGGATGCAAGATTCACTTCACAGTTCTGAAAGAGTCTATAAAGCCTTGGGAACACGAAAGGATTTCAACACAGCTTTTCACCTGCAGACAGATGGAAAGACCGAGAAGGTGAACAAAATTTTGGTAGATATGCTGAGGGCGTGCATTATGGATTTTGGAGGGAGCTAGGAGAAGTACTTAGAATTGCTATAATTTGCCTACAATAATAACGACCATGCTAGTATTGGTATGGCTCCGTTTGAAGCACTCTATAGAAGAAAATGTAGGAGCCCATGTAACGCCCCGAATTCCAAATATATGTAATTCGTAGCACAAATAGGATCTTTTACTTCAAATTCGTACAAAAATACAAGGAATTTAAAACTTTTCTATTCCAATGTCTATACAACACATGGTGGAAATTTATATAAAAGAATTACAACTTATAACATTCAAAATATTGTAGCATCCATCATCATCAAACTCATCTCCACGTCCCTTGCTAATCCATGTCCTGCAACTTGAAAACTGTGGGCACGTCAGTTGCATACAAGTGACGCAACGCTATAATACAGCGATTCCACTATTTTAACAATCACAAACATGAATGCAGAAACAGAAAATGTGGCTATCGTAAGCATGTCGGTGTATGATATAATCCTAATGCCTAATGTAGACACTGAATACTTACGATGCAATACTAATGCATACTTGTTCGGATTTTATGCATCCCATACTGCATAGGTCCGAGGGCAATCCCTTAACGCACTCCACAATATAGGGTTCAATCCCTCGTTATGAAATCCTACTACGGTGACTAATGTAAGGTTTAGATATCCTGTGAGTATCTGGGTCCCGCCCTGATAATTCTTGAGAATCGTTCTCCCACCGCAAGTGTTTTGGACATCATGCCTTACACCCCAATAATTCTGGAGTCGAAATGTAACTCTCTGAATCCCAAATACAATGAATTCGAGATGTTCTACAGGATCTTTTCGCTTCCTTTAGTACGATTTTACAAGAAAATTTAAATTTTTCACTTTATATCAGAGTTTACATGAATACATTACAATTTACACTGCACAGCGGAAGTAAACTTTACAACAATGAAACAAATATACAACAACATTGAGTAATCGTTAAGCATTTGTTCCTCTTTAATCATTATCAAGCCATTTACCTGCATATAAGACTGTGGGTACGTCAGTTTATTCAACCGACGATCATTATACACGGCCATCCTCTCTATGCCGGAAATAGTATAACTTATTTTCCATATTTAGCAAACACAAACTTGTCACATATCAACTAAAGGGACTACCCTATTGATGTCGTGTTGTGATTGTGCACTTAGTCCTTAATGCATTTATTTATGTTACATGACACTAATGCGCACTTGTTCGGATTTTATGCATCCCATACTACATAGGTCCGAGGGCAAGCCCTTAATCGTTCTTCATCTTTGTAGGGTTCAATCCCTCGTTATGACTTAATCTACTACTGTAATTACGTTAGGTATCTTAGATGTTCTATGATCTACGAGCCCATGTCCAGGCAGCCTGGAGGGAAATCCCACGCACTGACCCGACGGATCGAGCAGGCAACCTATGGACAATTCAGCCTCCGCCATGGAACAATGGCACTACCCATAGCCACTCAAACATCCCACAAGCGTCGCCACCGGGACGATAATTCTGGAGTAGTGCCCACACCATGTCTTGACGCATCAAGCAGGCAGCCTGTGGATCACTCTCACACCGCTAATCCGATGGCCCTCATACTCGTGTTTTTCTCCTACTTTCATCATGTCTCCACTATGTACTAATCCTTAGTTTTTATCAAAATCATGAACAAAAATCAAAGCTCTAGAGTTAGCCTCTCCACTAAACCGGACTTATTCGTTCATTCAAACACGACCAACCTTGGTCTTTCATTTCAATTTTTCATTTCATATCTTTCCAAATGCCGGGGGAGACTTAGCTATTCTTTCGTTTCAATTTTCAATTCACAATTTCCAAAATGAGAATTTCCAATTCATAAATTTCCATGTTGAGTCATCATACTCAAAAGTATTTTTCTTTTCAAATCATGATTTCTAATTCGTTCACATAGTCCATAACTATACATGAATTTCAACTATTCATCATGTAACTCATGAATTATTATTTTCACATTAAAACCCACATCGCTAGTATTCAATCAAGATAGATATTCACGCATCATAATTTGTCGCACTATTCTCCAACGAGAATAATTCACATTTCATAATTGTCACATTATTCTCAAATGAGAAATACTTTACATCACTAACAAATATTCACAATTCATATTTTTCATACTATTCTCAATTAGGAATAAATCACATCCATCACCTCAATCTTTACTATATTAATCTTCTAATCCTTCATTTCAAGTTCTTTTTGCAAGGTATAATTTTCCCAAAAATACACTTATAAAACCATAGTTCTAATTACACATTTTATTCTCAAATCACATTTTATTTTATACAATAATTTCCAAATCATTTTTATAAAGTCCCATATAATTTTAGAAGAATAACCATATTTTTTTCATAATTTTTGGGCAATTAAAAACCCCAAAAAATTAATTTTTTCAATCTTGCCGAGAGCAAGATTCGAACCCAGCTCCCCAGAGACACGGCCGAAAGCACAGGCCAACAGACCGAACGTGCTAAGCGGCATAAACATGGCTGAGAGCATTAAATGCTCTGGGCCCGCTGTTAAATTTGTTTTTAAATAAACAAACAAAATAGTTGCCCACGGGATTCGAACCGGTCACCACGGAGAACCCAACCGCGCTCTCTGACCACTTGAGCTACGTGCTCAGGTAGTCACAGTACAATTTAAACTCTTTTTGAACCAATTTCCCCTGTTGTTAAAATGTCTCGATGTTCAACTAGTCCTCATTTCATTTTGCTTTCATGAAAATTACTGTATAACTCCAGATTAATTCTCCCTCACATAATTTACATACCAGTATGAGCAAAATAATTTTTGTAACAATTAAAACATATTTTTATACAACTAATTCAAATTCTACATTATAATACTACATTTCTTCTCTTTTCGACATTTCTTTGCATTTAGCATTCTAATCTTTTTATCAATAAATTTTCACCTTAATTCTCTGTCTTTAATCATTTACCTAACATACGACTCATATTTTAAATTATTCATGCCCATATTAACACAAAAGATCTATTTAACACATGAAAGCGTATTATTAATTTACTAACTTTTGTGTGTAAATTCTTGATAGTAATAAATGTGTTTTTATCAATCAATCCATGATTCTAATCAATTCACATACAACTTAAATAATAGAACCACACATAAAATTGCACATCCACATTCAATCATTCAATAGATTATTAAAGTGTACTCTTCTTAATTTCTTTCATGCTTCTTCATTCATACTTAACATGCATTTCTAAGTTAGAAATATGGAGAATCTACCCACCTCAAAAGGAGAGACAAACACAATTAGCAACTCCTAAACGAAAGTCCTTGCAACAAATTTCTCCTCCTTGAACACGTGCGCCCGCGCCTCCAAAAGTACCAAACCGAGAGCCCCCTCTTGATGAATGGTGTTGCAAGAACAATCCCACACACACTCAATCTTTTAACTCACAAAAATCACTACTAGATAATATAATTTAGACTATAGGTTTGGAAAGATTAATAGGTACAAGGATAACTAGCCATGGGGGGGGGTATTTATACTAAAAATCAAAGGGAATGGAGGGCTAGGATCAATTGGTTGGTTGCAAGATGGAGGGCTAGGATGAATTAGGAGTTGCAATAACTAACCACATCTAAGTAACCACCTCACCATGATCACCACTCAAAATTTGGGTTTCCCTCCAAAAAGTCACAACCGGCCATAGAAAGAGTGCAATTTGCACGTGTACGTGTAGTGCACGTGCATGCAACTAGGTCCAAAATTGTACATTTCATTTTATATAAAAATAAATTCTAGTTTGTATTCTACATTATAAGTTGCATTTTAAAAATAAATTGACTCATGGACTTTGGTTTATGGGCCAAAATAATTAATTTGAAATAAATAAATTAAATTTTGGGCTTTTTAAAAGAAAAGGCTTAAAAAAGGGCTTTTCATCCATTTAAAAGAAGGCTTTTCATCCATTTAAAAGAAGGCTTTTGTATAAAATAATTTGAAAGCACAAATTTAAATATTTATACCCATCACAATGAAAAATATTTATAAGATTTAATTCAACCAAAAATATTGCACGTGCACACTACGTGCAAAATAAAATAATTTTTCATTAATGAAAAATCAAGGCATTACACGAAACCCACATCGCAAGCCATATGGTATCTCATTACACAAATACCACTTGAGCGTCGCCTTGATCCCAATAATTCTAGAGATAATCTGACACCGTAACTGAATTTGGACATCATGTCTCGGACCCCAATAATTCTGGAGATATCTCCCACCGCAAATCATATGAGGCCCGAATACCCATGTTTGCCCATACTTCATCACTTCTCCCTCTAGTGCCTGTCCCTATGTTTAATTATAATTATTACGACCTAGAGCTACCTTACCCTACCTAGACTTAAATAAACACACAGAGAATGTTAGCCCACACTGGCTACTTCTTAAATTTCATTTATCATAATTTGTCGGTCACTACGGGTCATGCTCAGCCTTTAGAATCCAACCATCTCAACACAGAGATCTTCTAGGTTAATCTTAACCTTTATTACACACTTTCTCATTATAAATCATTTGATTCTTCATTCATTCACTTTAAATTAATATTTTCAAGAAATAACTTCTTATCCCTTTATAACACGTCTCAAAGGCATTTCAACTTTGATAAAAACCTTTACAAAAATCGTACGTTATTTCTCCCAAATCCATTCTTTGTTTATGACTTAAATTTCAGAGTTAAAACTCGTTTTCATATGATATACAAGTTGTAGAATGAATCACGTTTCACTCTTGTATTAACTTTTAATTTTTTAACACAAATTAATACCAAAGTTTAATTATATCGTAATTAATTTCAAAAAAATAAATTTCAAAAAAATAAAGTTTACGAAAATAAATTTCAAAAAAATTAATTTTAATCATCTCCAATCACTCCAAATTTAGCTTGCTTTTAAAAATGAAACATTTTTTCCTTGAAATGAATCCAAATAATCTATTAGACATACCCTCTCATTATAATGTAATTTTAACCTCAAAGTAAATTTTAGATCTATATAGAATTATTTCAAAATGTTCCAATAATATACTAGGATAATTTAAGCCCCTTTTAATTAAAAATACATGCAAATTACCTAAAATAATAAAAATATCAAATAAAATGACTCCACCCGGAGTCGAACCCGACAGCAGTGCCCAAACCGCAAACCAGTAACTAGTGAGCCAACTCACTGTTGGTGAAAGATTCCAATATAAATTTTTTATATATTTTTCTTCACTATTTGGATAATTTCCCAAAGTTTCAAAAGATGAAACAGAGCCTCAGGGACTCGAACCCGAGACTAGAGCCCACTGTCCAGAGCGCCCCAAACCCAGCATCAAAGACCAAACTCTCACGCTTCACTCTCTGACTATAACTTGTACGAAATTCATTAACTACGAAACTCTCTATTTCACAACTTTAATAAAATTTTTAGCCATAATTTCAATTCTATAATCATTCTTACAACTCCTACACAATATTCTATGAATTCCATTAAATTTCCAGAAAGAAAATTTTATTTAATTCGAAATAATTGACATGAATTTGCATTTAATCCACATAGAATTATTATGGAAATTTAACACCTAGTTATCATGCATAAATTAGTTTAATCAAACTTAATTCCATTGTAGCAAAGAATACGGAAATGTTCATGCAATAAAATGAGAGCAACAAATCATCATAGCATTTTACAACGATATACTCTAATTACATTGATAAATGGCATGAAGAAATTCTCTCCTATAATAATTTAAACACAATCTTAAGAGTATTCTACACATACACATTTCATATAGGATTTTAATCATTATCTAAGCATGCAACCTACAAAACATTTAGAAAACAATAGAAACACCCACCGTTTGATGCAAATTACTAATGAAAACTCATAGCAGATGGAACTCCTAAGATAATCCCCCAAGCAGCCTCCTCAAAATTCGAGCCCCTAAAAGAACCCAACAGCAAGAACTTTTTAAAGTGGGGAAAATGAGAGCACTTGTTTAAGCATGGCCGGGAGTGGGAAGCTTTTTATAAAGGAAAATGATGCGAGGTTATTAATAAACTACCCACTAAACTATTTAACCACCCACTAATTATTATAGGAGAGAATTTCTGGAATCTTGAATCAAGGACTTGGTGAGCAAACTTTCTAAAGATGGAGCGGAACTATTAGACTGTCTTAGTTATTTCAGGCTATTTGTTTACTTTATTTACTTTTCATCATACTTTGTATTCTGGGCTTATATGAGCAGAGGTGGAAAAATTTGTCCATTAGGGCAAGTAACGGACAGCAAGTAGTGGAAGCAAAGAAGCAAGAAAAATATGGTATATCAAGAAATAATGAACTAGATCAAAGTCAAGTGTCAATAACAAAGGATGATAATAAAACTCAAGGTCTAGAATTAACGATGCAATAAACAAGGATTGTGATCAATGATTCAAGGTCAATAACAATAATCATGATCAAGAATGCATGTGTCAATCCTAGGATTATTAGTCTTTTAATTATCATATCTAATGCACGTAATACTACATCCCATACCACAGATTTGGTGCATGCAAACAGATATCGTTTAGACTATGATGGTGAACTCAACATATCATGTACTCGGCACCACAAACAAGAATTAACAAGCAATATTCCAAATGCAATAATCCACCATCCATAACAATAATCAATCGAGAACAAAGGGTCCTTCCAAGTACAATCTCCGATTATTCATTACCAAGTCAACCCTTAATACCCCTGCTTGTTAATATTTTATTATAAATAAATGTGGATATGCAATGTATAAAGAAGTTTCGAAGTGATGTCAAAGAGATTTCAAGAATAAGCAATGCATGGTACAACAAATTCTATTAACTAGATGCAAAATCGAACATGCCTATACAAAAACACAAAACACACATTTTGGACAGCAAGATGTTGTTGTACAAAAATCCACTTTTCTGTTGCTACAAGAAAGAAAATCAGGTTCCGTCAGAAATTCTGAAAAGTAGACTCTGCTGGTTCCAACGCATATTCATAAGACATTGTGTAGAACCCCGTATTTTCAAATATTATTTTAAAATTTTGAAAATGAATTTAAATGATTTTTAGGATTTAATAAATATTTTCTAAAAGATTTATCTTTTGTACACGTGCAAAATACGTGCAAATGACTTTTGAGAAGTTTGAAAGTTAAGTTTTCTTTATGAAAAACCATTATTTAATATTTGGGATTTATTTGGTATTTTTCCAGATTTTTTTGAAATTAATTGGGTCTATTTGCAATTTTTGAGAAAAGAAGGACCTCTTTGCAAAATTGACATTTTTAATGGTTAAAGTGCAAAACATATTTTCTGGACGTTTTGAAAAGTATTGGTTAAGATTTAGAAGTATATTTTTCTTTTAAATCCTAATTCAAATGAATTTTATTGAATTTCCAAGACTAGACCTATATATATGTAAGTTGTATTTTGGAAAGGATTATTTTGCGAAAATGGGTGAAACCCTAAACCTATTCCCGGATATAAAAAGGGATCTTTTCAGCCGTCAATTACAAAATATACAGAAATTTTGAGAATTGTTTTGGTGGAGCAAGAGGAAGACTTGGATCTAGCAAAAAGGAAGGCTTTTATTTGGATCTCTACAATTCTAAGGTGAGTGACTTGGTTTTTGTTTTGTTTGATTTTGTGGGTGACTTTGTGTGTTTGTTTTGTTTGTGAATGACATGAATTTATATTGTTGTTGGTCTATATATGCGAGTGGTAATGATGTTAGATTTGATGTAGTGAATGATATAGATCTTGTATTGTGATACGATTCATATGAATAAATGATTGTTGTTTATACCATGTTGAGAAATTTAAGAATGATTAAGAAGATCCTGTTCATAACACCGTATTATTAAGATTGAGTATGACTTTGATCTGATGAGGAACACCTGGATCTTATATATATATTGTAAATTAGATTTTGATTTAGAGTTGTGAAAGAATTAAATCTTGAGAAACCCTAATGAAAGAATTAATAATCTAGAACATGAGAACTTGGGTTTTGACATATTGAGGTTTTGAGTAATATACCCTTAATGAAGATCATTTTTCCTGAATACGAACTATTTTCATAAACGATGAACCACTAGAAAACTCCAGTTTTAATTTTGTATTCAGACCTAAGTTGTAAAAACCGTAGGCCGACAGTCGACTGGCCTACCGCACAGTCGATTGGTACGACCCTGCTGCTGTACTTTAGTATCCTTGAGAAATCGTTCTGGACAGTCGACCTAGCTCGTAGGCAGTCGACTGGTTCACTGGGAAATATTTTTGTAAAAACCATTTTTGTCCTTTCTGGACAGTCGACCTATAATCCTTTAAGTCAACTTATATACTTAGAATATTTTTGTGAAAATATCGGAATTCACCTCGGGTAAGTCGACTGATACTCTTCTAAGTCGACTTATATGACTTAGTTTATTTTTGTAAAATTTTGGATATTTGTCCTTTTGGACAGTCGACTTACTACAGTATAAGTCGACTGGTACTGATGGAATTTTGTACTCTGAGTGTTACTTGAGTGTTTAGTTCTCAGATAATACAGTCCATACTTTGCTTTCAGTTAAACATTTGATTCTAAGATATTCAGTTAAACAATTGATTTAAGACATTCAGTTGAGCCACTTGTTTAGTGGGACTTTTGTTTAGATATTTGAGTTGAGTCTCTAGAGGTGTGTAACCCTAGTATACCGGTATTGAGTTATTTTGTTGAGGCCCTTTTAGGCATTTCAGTTATTCAGTTTGATTTTAGGCCGGTAGGGCACATCACTCTAGGAGATTCGTTGAGAAATTTAAATAACCACAAATAATAAGGACAGGCACTAGTGGTGATATGATAAACGGGAACATGGGTTATGAACCTCAGTATGGCTTTAGATGTGGGATTTGATCTCCGGAATTATCCAAGTAACTTCCTTGAGATGTGGGAAGATCTCCGGAATTATCCAGATAAAATACCTGAGATGTGGGATTCATCTTCGGAATTATCCAAGTGGGTTGCTTGCGATGTGGGATTGATCTCCGGAATTATCAAAGTCGAGGCGACGCACATGAGGTATTCAAGTGATGATGTGTCTATGTCTAGATGTGGGATGATCTCCGGAATTATCCAGGTAAAATACCTGAGATGTGGGATCCATCTCGGAATTATCAGGCATGGGCTAATACTCACAGTTTATCTTTATCTCGTAGTAGTCATCGTGATAGGATTAGTTGCATAATAGGGGATTGAACCCTATGAAGTGAAGACGTTAAGGGCTTGCACCGAACCTATGTAGAATGGGATGCATAGACTTCGACAAGTATGCATTAGAGAGTCCGCATTTAGAACTTGTGTTTTCTTGACTTGGTTTTATGCATGTGTTTTCCAGTTTTCCTACACTTGACAGTTAGACTAGATGCACTTGTTGTTTTCATTCTATGATGTTTTCATGCTTTACATCTTTGTTATTTCTCATTCATTTATCATTGGGGTTAATACATGTTGTTGATGACCTTATGTTTTGCGATTAAATTATGTTGTTTGTTTTTATGTCACTCACACAATTTATGGCTGACCCCTTTAGTTTGGGGGTTAGGGATCATCTCTAGCCTCATGTGTTACAGGTAATTGCTTAGAGTTTGGAGGTTGGATGCTTGAGATAGTTGGAGATTAAAACTGATGTAATAGAGCTTGTGTAAAAATTTAGTAAAATTTGTGTTGTAAAAGAAAAGTTGTAATTCAAGGTGTTTGTATTTCCGCTGTATTTTGAAAAATGATTATTGTAACAAAAGTTTGGAATGAAATTATTGTGTTTTTGGGCTATGTGTACCGTTACATCGAAGTTGATGCTGGGATTGTGCCATGTATTTTCTAAGTTATTATATTAGAAATTCGGGGTGCTACACATTGTAAAATCAAATAAACTAGGTGTAAAATCTTATTCTTTACTGGTTTTATATTTAGGCAGAAACTTAGGGTTATGTTTGCATATGAATATCAGGTATGCAAATTCATCAAATAATTCCAAAAAAATATATGATGACTCCTAATCATGTATACTTACAACGAGATCAATTTCAAATTTTAATTCTACTGCTAACATTTTCTTTTAATTAACAATTCATGTCGATATGCCAATAATTAACAAATCTGGAAGTCTAAACCTAGCAGCATTAAAAGTCTGATATCTTATAGATTATAACTCAAAATTCAGATCCATTATATGTTCTGAAAAGTAGATTCACAGGGCAACAATTGCTGTTTACAAAGTTCTTTTAAATTCCTACAGAAACTTGTTCAAAAGTTCAACTCAATATGAAACAAACAGCAAGCCAGCAAGTTGAAAAATTTAATCACGCAAGCATATTGTTTCATGGCAGTAAATCTACTGAAAATTATACTTAATTATCTGGATGAAATTGTAACATTAACGAGGCATTCTATAATCACAACATTCAATTACATTCAATCAAAACATTCAATTCACCAATCTACCTAATAACATGGTTCTAATTGTATTCATGAAGCATGTGCATATGCAAATGTATAATATGGCATGGATTTGTGTCAAGGATAAAGGCACGAAAAGAGAGTTATTACTTGGTTTTGTTGATGAATCCGTAATAACAACTTGAAAGGGGTATCAATCAAATAGATATGAAAAATCAAAATGTGAACTACTTGTAGAGATCAAAAAAAATCTTGAACACGAATAATAAATTGGTTCAAGAGGACATGCCTTATTGATGATTTTTCTGAATATAATGAAGAATACCGGGACGAGAGTCTCGATGGCAACAATAGACGTACGGAAACAACCATGTGCTCACTACGTGCACAACAACAGCACGTGCAACCCACATGCACGCAAGAGACAGCCGCACAAGATCAGTAATGTAACACCCCGCAAAATTGAGTTATGAAAATTTTGCTCTACGTGTGTTACACACATATATTTTGTACTGCAACGAGTAATATTCCTAACGTATTTTTATATAAATATCATATGTATTTTTGTATTTCGATTAATTGTATAATTTATGTCTTCTTAAAATTTATTTTTCATCCTATTTTGAGTCAACACAAACATTTATTGCACGTGCTTTCAATACACGTGTCGATTACGTATGTTTTACCATTATGTGAAATATTCGTAACATTACTAATATACATGTTTTACGAATTTTGTATTTTTGACTATTTTTTGTTCTCTCAAATTTATTTTGTACTGATACGTGCAACGCACGTGTTTGTAGTGAATGTGTAGCTTCATAAAATTTTCTTGAGTCATGAATATTTTTCTTCTCATTTTTCTAGTCACAATTGCGTGGGTTATTTTTAATTAAAATTTATTAGGCCTAAATTCATTTTTGTAGTCCACTAAAACTAATCACAAAAATTAAAGCCCATGATTAAATTATAGTTAGTTTGGTACACTTGCCATATGTAATACACACATCTAACCTAATAAAATTAATAATAAAATTTGTATGTAGAGTGTGCACACACATTGACTACACGTGCACGTATTCTCTTGCCATGGTTAAGAATGAGGGGGAGCGGTGTGAGTTAGTGGGAAGTGGGGAGCTATTTTGACCACACAATTTTCCTATAAATATTCCTTACATTTGTCATGAACAACATAACTCAAAACAAAAACAAAAGAGAGAAAGAGGGTGAAGAGCTTGCGGGTTGTGCTAGAGGCTGGCTATTTTTTAGGGAGCTTGGAGCTTCGGAGCCTTATTTTCTAGGAGTTCTACTACTAGGAATTCTACATTTGAGGTGGGTGTTTCTTCAACATTCTAATATAGTTTATTAGTAGAATGCTTGATATATGTGTGAATTATTAGATGCATGATAACTTATATAGATTGAACATTCATGTTAAGATTATTTGTTATTGATTGAATGTGTGAAATTATGATATGTTTGATTTGGGGGCATTTTCATAAGGTTCTGTTTTGAGTTCTAGTAGCACTTAAAAAAATCATAACTATTAAACTAGATGGAAACTTGAGCTAAAATTTTTATAGTAGCATCTTGTATATGTCAAGAACATCTCCTTAAAATTTCATAACTTTTTGATATTGTTTACTATTTTAATAAAATCCCAACTTAGGACTGGGTGGCAGTTGGCTAGTTGTAGGAAATTTATACACATTTCGGGTTTTGATCATTTCGAAATCTTAGATGAAGTATTTTGGGAAAAGTCAAAACTAAGAACATGAAGTAGATTTGTTAACCTTTCTTTAGAATCTATGAAATCATTTTCTCATGAACAAATGATTTTATAATGAATTTTACAATATTGAACAGTCGCAGTACTTTAACATTTCGACCTTACTATAGATTTTGAAGAATTCTGGGTTATAGACACCACAGTTTTGGAAACTTATAACTAAGAAGTTATAGTATACTTGTATACCTTTTTTTTCAATTAGATAACTCAAAGTTTCGTGGAGTATAGAATTTTCTATAATTTTTACAAGTAGCATGAGCTGCAATTTTCAGATTTTGAACCTACTGCTTTACAAATGAATTTAGACGAAGTAACTGAGAATGAATGTAGATGATCTTAACTAAAAATTTGTACTAGACTAATTAATGATTTCTATGAAACTAATAAATCTATTTTTGAAGTAGTATTGGAATTTATATGATTTTTACAAGACCATTGGGTTGATGTATCTTATCTAGTTATCCTAAAACTTTACAACTTATAAAATTGGATTTAAAAATTAAGATGTTAGTACGATGTACCTTATGAAGAATTAAGTTATAATTAAAGGATATAGTTGGAATGTTAAACAAGTGATGTTTATAAGAGTTTTAACTCATCAAGTGTTATTGAATGTTAATATGAAATTATTGAATATGACTAGGAAACAAGTTATGCAAATAACTGAATTGTGTGAATAAGAGAATAATTTGATATGTGAATGAATGAAATTCCAAAATGTGAAAAAAAAGAGTATGGATAACTCATGATGCTGTGAGCATGAATTGTGAATACTGGAGGCTAAGTGATTCCCAGGTACCAGCAAAGTGATGAAAATGATTATTGAGATTTGAGAAGTGGACAATATGGGCTATCATTCTCTGTATATTGTTTAAGACCGGTGCGAGGGTAAGCTAGCTCTAGGTGATATTATTATTCAGGTTTAAATTTATGGGTAGGCAATAGAAGAAGATTTGATGAAACTTGGGCAAACGTAAGTAGGGAGCCTAATCTGACGGTGGACTCCAGAAATATAGACCCAGTTTGACGGTGGACTCCAGGACTATGATTGCTTGCAGGATGAGACGAGCCTCAATTAAATCTGGGACTACTATTGATCTGACAGTGGACTCCAGGATCATGAATAGTCGGGCGAATGGGAGGCAGATCACCAATGTATATAGATATACCGGGGCTAGAGGGGAACTTGCAGGATGTTCGCACGACGAGGATTTTCTATAGTTTGACGGTGGACTCCGGGACAAAAATCCGTACTCATGGAATGTGTAAACCTTGCTTTTGTTACCGTAGTAGGATTTGCATGGCGAGGAATTGAACCCTATATGAGGAGTACGATAAGGGTTTGCCCTCGGACCTACATAGTATTGTAGAACCCCGCATTTTAAAATATTATTTTAAATATTTGAAAATGAAATTAAATTGATTTTTTGAGAATTTAATGAATATTTTCAGAAAAATTTATCTTTTTACACGTGCAAAACACGTGCAAATACTTTTATGAAAAGTTTGAAAAGTTAAGTTTTCTTTCATGAAAAACTATTATTGAATAATTGGGATTTATTTAGTATTTTTCCAGATTTTTCTGAAATTAATTGGAACTATTTGCAATTTTTGAGAAAAGAATGACCTTTTTGCAAATTTGACATTTTTAAGGGTTAAAATGTAAAAATGTATATTCTGGACGTTTTGAACAGTATCGGTTGAGATTTAGAATTATATTTTACTTTTAAATCCAAATTTAAATAAATTTTATTGAATTTCCAAGACTAGACCTATATATGTGAAGTTGTATTTTGGAAAGGGTTATTTTGCAAAATGGGTGAAACCCTAAACCTAATCCCGGATATTTAAGGGGATTTTCTCCAGCCGTCACTACTGAAAATACAGAATTTTGGTGATTTTTGGGAGGAGCAAGAAGAAGTTTTGGATCTAGCAAAAAGGAAAGCTTTTCGTTGAATCTTCTCAATTCAAGGTGAGTGACATTGTGTGTTTTGTTTATTTGTGAATGATATAAATTTGACATGTTGTTGATCTATGTATGCGAGTGGCAATGTTGTTTGATTTGATGTTGTGAATGATATAGTTCTTGTATTGTGGTATGACTCATGTGAATAATTATTGTTGTTGTACCATGTTGTGAAATCTATGAATGAATAGTAGATCTTTATTTATAAAATTTTGTTGCTAAAAAGCGTGTTAAGATTTGGGTATGGTTATGAACGGATGGTTGAACAACTGGACATTGAGTTTATAACTCAGATTTGATTTAGAGTTGTGAAAGAAATTTAGTCTTGAGAAACCCTAATGGAAGAATTAGTGATCTAGAACATGAGAACTTGAGTTTTGAGATATTGGATAATTGAGTAATGTATCCATAATGAAGATTATTGAGATTTGTCATTTTGCCTGAATACGAACTATTTTTTTTTATAAACAATGAATCTTTAGAAAGACTCCAGTTTTGATTTTGTACTCAGACCTAAATTCTTCAGGCTGTAGGCCGACAGTCGACTGGTACGACTTTTTAGTCGACTGGTACAACCCAGCTGCTGTATCTTTAGTTTTTCTTGAAAATACGTTCTGGACAGCATATAATTTTAAGATATTCAGTTGAGCTATTTATGGTGGAAAGTTGGTTTAGACATTTGAGTTTGAGTCTCTAGAGGATGTGTATAACCCTAGTATACCGGCGTTGAGTTATTTTGTTGAGGCCTATTGAGGCATTTCAGTTGTTCAGTTTTGAGTTAAGTCCGGTAGGGTACACCAACTCCAGGAGATTCGTTGAGTAATTAAGTAACCCCAAAATAATAAGGACAGGCACTAGTGGTGATATGATGAACGAGAACATGGGTCAAGTACCTCAGTATGGCTTTCGGTGTGGGATTTAATCTCCAGAATTATCACGGTAGATTACTTGTGGTGTGGGATATATCTCCGGAATTATCACGGTAGAATACTTGTGGTGTAGGATTATCTCCGAAATTATCACGGTAATTACTTATGGTGTGGGATTGATCTCCGGAATTATCGGAGTCGAGGCGACGCCCATGTGGTATTCGTGTGATGAGGTCATTACTTTCGGTGTGGGATGATCTCCGGAATTATCCAGGTAAAACATCTTTGGTGTGGGATCTATCTCCGGAATTATCGGGCATGAGATACTATCCATAGTTTATCTTTATCTCGTAGTAGTCATCGTGTTGGGATTAGTTGCATAACGGGGGATTGAACCCTATGAAGTGAAGACGTTAAGGGCTTGCACCGAACCTATGTAGTATGGGATGCATAGACTTCGACAAGTACGCATTAGAGAGTTTGCATATAGAATCTGTGTTTCTTGACTTGGTTTTATACACGTTGTTTTACCTGTTTTCTACACCTGACACTTAGTTTAGTTCCACTTGATGTTTTCATGTTTACTGTCATTTCTTACTTCCCATATTCCTATTTAGTACATGTTGTTTAAGAATTTATTAGGTATGTTCATTTATGTTGTTTGTTGTTTTATGTCACTCACACCATTTATGGTTGACCCCTTTAATTTTGGGGGTTAGGGATCATCTCTAGCCTCATATGTTGCAGGTTGTTGCTTAGAGTTTGGAGGTGTGAATGCTTGAGTTAGTCTTGAGATAAATTAATTTAATGGAGTTTGTGTAAATTTGCAAGAACAGTGTTGTAATAAGACTGTGTTGTAAATAAAAGAAAGAGTTTGTAAATTGAGATGTTTTTAAATTCCGCTGTGCTATGTAAGTGATTGTTGTAATAAAAGTTGAAAATTTTAGTGGAGTTGGTTGTGTTCAATGTTACATTGAAGTTGATGCTGGGATTGTGCCACATATTTTTCTAAGATATTATATTAGAAATTCGGGACGCAACAGCGATTGGTATCAGAGCCAGGTTCAATAGTAATACTAAACATGACATAAATATAACCTAGGTGTGGACACTAGTGTGTGTGTACCTAGGTGCGGACATTAAAGAGTGAGTATCACATAGAACTGAAACATGATGTTTTACCTTTGGGATTCAATTGAGATTTTGCCAAAGGATATTGATGTGAGTTTGAATTGTGTGTGATGCTCTAACTTTTCTCTCATTTTGCAGTATTCAAAATGGTTGCACCCAGAGGCAGAAATGGTGGCAACAATGAGGATGGATCTGGTAGTTCTCGAGGAACGGGAATTGACCTTGAGGCTGAATTTGCCAAGGTGTATCAGACGCTGAATACGCTGATGGCATTTAATTTGGTGCAAGCTCAGAATCAGCAGCAGAATCAGCAGCCAAATCATGGAGCTGGACAGGGATTGGTTAACGCCGACCATATCAAGCAGATCGAATTCTTTAAGAGGATGAGGCCACTAGTCTTTGAGGGGCAATTTGATCCAACTGCAGCTGATGATTGGATTCGGAAGATGCAGACGATCTTCGAGGTATCGGAGACTCCGGCAGCCAGCAAGGTGAAGTTGGCTACGATGCAGCTAGAGAAGGACGCTAGTGTCTGGTGGGAATCGGTGAAAAGGACTTTGGGAAACCAGCCAATAACTTGGGAAGCTTTTCTGGAGGAGTTCAGAGATCGCTTCTTTCCCCTAGATGTTCAGGAGAAGAAGGCGACCGAGTTCTTGAACCTTCAGCAGGGCAGCATGACCGTGCGGGAGTATGAGACCAAGTTTGCTCAGCTTTTGAGGTATGCACCAGAATTGATCGTTGACGAGGCAAAGAAGGCCAAAAAGTTTGAGCAGGGCTTGAGGCCAAACTTGAAGGTCGAGGATGATCCCGTTGGGCATCAGATGGTTCGACAAGCTGGTCAGGAGAGCAGCTATGACTGAGGAGGACATGGACTAGTTTCAGAAGAGGCAAGATACATGGAACCGGAACAAGAGGCCAGCATCAGGCCAGAGTGTGAAGGGATTCCCCGCGAAGCAGGCCAAGTTCAGTGATCCGGTGCAGAAGGCACCTGCAACTCAGGGAGTGACTTGTTATTACTGCAAGGAGGCAGGACATTACAGGTCAGCGTGTCCGAAGTTGGCAAAGCAGATTTGTTCCCAGTGTGGGCAGGCAGGACATTCTCAGCCCCATTGTCCAAAATTGAGGAAGGATGGTTCTGGTGGAAGCAAATTTCAAAAAAGGCAAGGGCGAGTATTTGCATTAACCGAGGAGGACGCTGGTAACTCGGAAGATGTAATACAGGGTATGCAAGAATTCTGATTTTTATTTTGAATCAATGTAATAAGTAAAACCTTTATTTGAGAACAATTTAAGATTGAGTATCATTCTTATTGTAACAGGAGTTGTTTTAATTAATGGAATAAAGGCAAAGGTTTTATTTGATACTGGTTCATCGCATATTTTTGTATTGCCAAATTTTGCAAGGATCTTAGGTGTGGAACCTAAGTTGTTTCTAGGCAGGGTTTTGTCGGTGGCAACGCCGTCAGGTGAAGAGTTAATTGCGGATCGATATTACGAGGGCTATGATATCGAGATTGGTGGGAGGTTGTTCGGCATTGATTTAATCGAGCTGCAAGTATTGGGTGTGGATGTCATCGTGGGCATTGATTGGATGACAATATATGATGCCACAATTGAATGCAAGCAGAAGGAGGTGTTGGTGAAAGCACCAGGTGGACCCGTAGTGACTTTCCAAGGGAAGAAGAAGATTCCGAAGGTGGCTGCAATGGTATCCAAGATGGCTATTCCAGATGAAGTCAAGGGCATTCCGGTTGTCCGAGATTTTCCTAAGGTGTTCTTAGATGATTTTCCAGGATTACCGCCGCAGAGAGATGTGGAGTTTTGCATTAATGTTCAGCCGAGGAGTGCGCCGATTTCCAAGGTTCCGTATAGGATGGCACCTGTAGAGCATGATGAAGTGAAGAAGCAGATTGAGGAGCTGTTGAGCAAAGGGCTTATCAGGCCGAGTTCTTCTCCGTGGGGAGCGCCAGTGCTGTTAGTCAAGAAGAAGGATGGGTCAATGAGGATGTGCATTGACTATCGAGAGTTGAATAGGGTGACTATTCAGAACAAGTATCCACTGCCGCAGATTGATGATTTGTTCGACAGGCTTCGAGGCGCAGCTGTATTTTCGAAGATTGATTTGAGGTCGGGGTATCATCAGGTTCGAGTCAAGGAGGAAGATGTGAGTAAGACAGCTTTCAGGACTCATCATGGACTGTATGAGTTTTTTGTGATGTCATTCGGGTTGACTGTAACACCCCGAATTTCAAATAAGGACAAACTCGGGATTTCACAGGATCTTTACTTCACTTCGTACAATTTTACAAGGAATTTAAAACTTTTTATTCACAATACATCAGAGTTCAATTACAACTTGGTTTTACACAGCGGAAGAATGAAATTTACAATAAAAACATTTACAACATCTTTAAAATAAAACAGCACCAGCATATCAACTTTATAGCTCCATGAATGGTCCTTTACCTGCATGTTAATCTGTGGGCACGTCAGTTACTTAGAACTGACGAAATGTTATACACGGCTATCCTCTCCATGCCGGGAATAGTATAACGATCTCATACTTTAACAAATCAACAAAAAGATTGAATGAACAAGTAAAGTGTCAAAGGTGATTATTCTAAACATAAGTGTATGTCATGCCTTAATGCCTAATGCACACAATTCTACACTAGGATGACACTAATGCACACTTGTTCAGATTCTATGCATCCCATACTACATAGGTCTGAGGGCAAGCACCTACGTACTCCACATTGAAGGGTTCGATCCCTCGCCATGAGACTACCCAGTAATAAAACAAGTTTTAGAGTTATTTCACAGATACAGATCTCAGCCTCCCTGGCTAGCCTCCCTGGCTTATATTAACAGATCCCAGCCTCCCTGGCTATTATATCGTGATGATAATCCCGTAAATGCCCTTCTAGCCCCAGTATATACATATTCTTTGGAGTATGGTAAACATCCGTCGACTACCCTAAGTCCCGGATAAAATACAGTCCATCTCCTATGGGGCAACCACAGTCCACCAACTGGGTCTATAGCCACGGAGATCCACCGCTGACTATATAGAAGCACCCATTTACGTTTGCACAAGTTTATCACATCTTCACTTAAGTGCCTAATTATTTTTAGTTCAAGACATGAATATGTTATCACCCTAGAATCAGTTTTACCTCATACCGGATTTATTCACAAAATACGAGATCGCCCGACGGCATTATCTCAAAATCATATCAATTCTTTCTTTCAAAATTACCGGTAACCGAAGTCTTACTAATTCTTAATCATAATCTTTCATGTACAAGAAACATGGGTACACATACCCTTTAGTAATCATGTCTTAAACTTATATAATTCCATCTTTCAATTCATTCACAATTGATCACAATCTTGTCTTAACACTTATCCACAAAGTAATCATTTCATAGTCTTACCACTATTCATGATCTAGTTATTCATAATAAATAATAATTCATTCATAATTTCAAATTCATACGATGTCTCATTTCAACACGATTCAATGTCTCATCTTTAGCACTAAACATGATTTACTCATTCACAAAAAAAAAAAATCTTTCATGATCTCAAAAGTCACATAACTCAACCATATTGCATTTCTAGAAATAAAGAGATTTTCATTCACCCTAAATCATTATTTTGTAAATTAAAAGTCATGCTCTTTACTAATACTTTTGTAGTCATTTATTTTTCTTCCTATCTCAAATCCTCGTTAAAACTTATCAATTACACAAAAACAATCTTTAAGAATAAATTCTTCATTTATGTTTTATGAATACTAAAATTTACCCAAAATGAAACACTTTTGAAAGTTTTTACCCAACTGACCTACTCTCTAAACTATTTACCAAATTGACCTACTCACTATCAAAATTACAGATCTAGTTCCCACGGAAGTTTTTACCAAACTGACCCACTTTCGAAACTATTTACCAAATCATTTTAAAAACCCAAAATAAAATATAAGTCACCAGGGAGTTTTGAACCCGTGACTATTCTCAACCAAACCCAAGTTTATAACGCTAACCAGTAAGTCCATGTGTAATCTCTGTTTAAAAAGGCACAAATGTTTATTTGTTCAACTATCCACAAAGTGTGTCTTTTTCCATAAAATGTGTTCATTCCAAAAGATCAATTCTTTCACAATTTTAGAAATAATCCTTTCCATGATAGTAACTGATAAAAAGATAGTAACTAATGAAAAGGTAGTGACTAATAAAATTTCCAATTATTTTAAAAATACTATTTTTCACTTATTTAAAGAAATTCCTTTTTCTCATCTTTTGCAAAACTTAGACTTTTCTTTAGGAACTAAATCCTACAAAAGAAATGAAAACTAGTATCCATGTCTATTTGATTAAAATCTTAATTTGACATAAATTATATTTTATAAAAATAAAAATTGCTCTTTCACACAATAGTTCCCATTCTTTAAAAATAGAACCTACTCATGTCGACATATTATAAACTAATCGAAATTTCATTTTTATTTTATTATAAAATCTAATATGGTCAATAATATTATAAGCACAAAATTTTACAATTTACCAACATGGTTTATACAAGAATTTGTCTTTTTTTCATTAACATGGTAATTGTCACAATAAGACTACTTTCGCAATTATGATGACATGATTCCCATTTGTAAATTTCACATCAAAGTTATTCTCATATATTAACACTATTGTAAACACAAGTCTAAGCAAACATATTAGCATGGTTCACAACAATCAAGTAATTCTCTTTCTTTAGTTAGCATGGTAGACTACCTTTTTCTACTTAATCACAACATCACTTTAAACTAACATAAATTTTATAACAAGATTCTTCACAAAAAATATTTTTGCAAAAGAATGTATTCCCAACATTTTTCAACAAATTTCTCCTACAACCACACACTTTTAACATGCACAACATTTTACAAGTATTCTAACATGATCTATGGCATTAGCTCTTTAGTCAAAATTCCTATTATTAATCATAACAATATTGTTCTCACTCATGGCATGTAACTCTAACATAAAATTTTAACTACACATCAAAACAAAATGATCATATATTATCACTAGCATGCATAGTTCTAAATTAGAAAGCATGAGAACCCACCTTTTGTTTGAAGGTTGAAAACTACAAATGAATGGCTCCTTCTTGCTCCTAGCAACTCCTAGTCATCTTCTCCTCCTAGCAAATGCTCCAAGCAAGAGATCCTCTAAGCACAATAACTCTCTTTCTTTTATTCTTCTCTTTCTCTTATTTATTTTATTTTTTTGGTGTGAAAAAGAATGAGAAATGAGTTGCTATTTATAGGACAATGCTAGGGACTATATTGCAAAATCTCCCACCTAATAACTTCTCATTTTAATTCTCTTTTTAATTCTCACCTCTTCATATTTTTAACTCCTAAAACTCCTAACCTCTCATCTTCCCACTCTCCATGAACTTAACCACTCCATTAATCCCCTCCCCTAGCCCACAAAATGGTCCAAATACATTTGTGTGTGCATGCATACATGCACAAATAAATATGAACACATTTCTATAACTCAAAAATGTGTACTAATATTGTAACTTGTCATGTATAACTTAATTTGTGATTTTAATAATGGGCTTGCTACATTGGCTCATTTCTAATTAATTAGTTTGATTATCTAGTGGGCTTGCTACATGGGCTTATTTTATTCAACTAATTTAATTATCCTAGTGGGCTCTCTTTTTAATTAGTCTATTGGGCTATAATTTAACTTTAAGTCCATGGATCAAAAGAAAGGCTAAATAAAACTAATGCATGCTAAAAATAGTAAAATGAGAGTAGCAAAATGAGAATAAAAATTTGCACGTGCACCATACGTGCAAAAATTGAAAAATGCATTTTAATCAAAACAAAGGGAAAATAAATTTTCGTTTTATAAAATAGATTTAAATACATAAGAATAAATAATTTAAACCTATAGAAAATATTATACGTAGTGGTGGAAACACGTGCATCAAAAACACGTAAAAAGCACGTAAATCCCAGGGATTGAAATATTATATTTTAGTTGACTGAAATCAATACGGAAAATGTATAAATAGTACGAATCCAAAATATGTAATGAAATACATTACAAAATTTACGTGCGTAACACCCAGGAACAAAATTGTAATTTTCAATTTTGCGGGGTGTTACACTCTCCCCCCCTTAGAGTAGTTCCGTCCCCGGAACTCGCTAGGGTAAAGATTGTATTTTGTACATGTCACTGAAAATATTTGTATTTAGAAAACTGCAACTTTAAGAAAAATAAATGTAGTATACGCAACAAACAAGACAAACTCTTTATAAGAAAACTATGAATATTAAGATGTTACAAGACGGAACAAGAAAATTAGGAAAATGGCATAAGAACTGAAATGTGACAAGAGATAGAATAGTTTGAGAGAAATTTTCGTACAAAAATAATATTAGGTAAGCTATTTAGATAAAAGGGAAAAGTCAATTAAGCCGTTAATTTCGAAATAGTTCGGAAAACAATATGGCGAGGAAAACAAAGTCAAGATATGTAATTTAGAAAAATTTTATCAATGTAATAAACGGTAGAAAATTCACAAACTGGATAACGAAATCAAACAAGACCATTGAATAGAGTTTGGAAAAATAAATGGGAATGAGACTTGGTTGAAGGTATAGATAACATAAAATGACTTTGTATACCAATTAATAAAATAGTTTGTAAGGGAACTATAATAATTATACACACAATTTGAAAAAAAGGAGAAGGCATACGTCGAAATACTTTTGAATATACAATTTTTTTTTTTTTTTTTTTAGTGATGAAACTATTTTATAACATTAAGACAAAATAGTGTAAAGCACATACACGAGATGAAAACACAATTGAAAACAATAATTTTATAGTATAGCAAATTAAGACAATAGACATAAACAAGTATATGCAAAAATATTAATGTAGTAATTAGATGAGGGTAAAATGATATGTATAATAAGAATATTGAAATATATGACATACATAGAAATCATTGGAAAAATATATGTAATACTAAGAATGTAAAGACAGTTAAAATTTGAGAAAAGATAATGTATAAATAGTGAGTATGTGCAGTGTAAAACTATAAAAGTAATGAGTAGAGATTAACAGTAAAAATGTATATATCAAAGCAAATATGCAATAATAGTACTGAATGTAAACAAATAAAACAAAAATAGTAGAAAATTTCAATCTTGTTAAAAATATATAGGATAAGATACTATAGTTTCATACAAATCAAAATCATATAAAATGAGTGCTCATAAGAAAATTTCATAAGAAAATCCAAAATAATAAATGAAGAAAATATTGGTTGCAATATTAATTTGATAAATGGTAATTTGACAAAATATGTGAAGTAATAGTTGATATAAACGGGTAAAAAGTGACATAAATACATGAAAGACAAAATTTTAAGTTTGAAAAACAAGTTTAAAATATCAAGACTAAGGAAGATAGATAAATAATAAATATTCAAATCATTTAATAACATAAGAAAATATTTATTTGAAAAAAAATATGGAGAAAGTAGCATGATAAAAATCTACAAAATAATTTGAGAGGAAAGTGTGTAAGGTATCATGAATGACGGTCCAAGCTACCACGCTTCCACTGCGCCACTCTGATACCCAGGGGAAAATGTGCTCGCATACACTCTCATATCAATGTATACGAGAAAAACATCATGAATGAAAGTCGATAACTATTGCATTCACGACTCCAGCCATCCAAAAGAAAATATCAGTGCATAGAGCAACACAAATGTAAATCACTTACATTTAAATCTCTATAGACTGAAACTAACACTCTAGTGTCCGCAGGAATAATATTGTAACTACTCAATAAGGTGTCACGGGTTCTAAACTATAGTTAATGGTCTTATTACTCTTCCTAAACAAATCTTTAGTCTATCAAGTTCTGATTTACTTGGGTTAGCCGTAAGAGTCGGTTCCCAGCTAGCGGTGGTCCGAAGACGCTTAAGTACCGTATCGCTTAGGGTTGTTTACACCCGGTTGACAGAAGGACTCTTTTGGCTTGTTCCCAAATTTATCGTCCATTTTTATCGTTCCTTATAAACTTGTACTACTTGTGAAGCATGCTCTGATACCATCTGTAACACCCTAGGATTTCAAATAAGGACAAACTCGGGATTTCACAGGATCTTTACTTCACTTCGTACAATTTTACAAGGAATTTAAAACTTTTTATTCACAATACATCAGAGTTCAATTACAACTTGGTTTTACACAGCGGAAGAATGAAATTTACAATAAAAACATTTACAACATCTTTAAAATAAAACAGCACCAGCATATCAACTTTATAGCTCCATGAATGGTCCTTTACCTGCATGTTAATCTGTGGGCACGTCAGTTACTTAGAACTGACGAAATGTTATACACGGCTATCCTCTCTATGCCGGGAATAGTATAACGATCTCATACTTTAACAAATCAACAAAAAGATTGAATGAACAAGTAAAGTGTCAAAGGTGATTATTCTAAACATAAGTGTATGTCATGCCTTAATGCCTAATGCACACAATTCTACACTAGGATGACACTAATGCACACTTGTTCAGATTCTATGCATCCCATACTACATAGGTCTGAGGGCAAGCACCTACGTACTCCACATTGAAGGGTTCGATCCCTCGCCATGAGACTACCCAGTAATAAAACAAGTTTTAGAGTTATTTCACAGATACAGATCTCAGCCTCCCTGGCTAGCTTCCCTGGCTTATATTAACAGATCCTAGCCTCCCTGGCTATTATATCGTGATGATAATCCCGTAAATGCCCTTCTAGTCCCAGTATATACATATTCTTTGGAGTATGGTAAACATCCGTCGACTACCCTAAGTCCCGGATAAAATACAGTCCATCTCCTATGGGGCAACCACAGTCCACCAACTGGGTCTATAGCCACGGAGATCCACCGCCGACTATATAGAAGCACCCATTTACGTTTGCACAAGTTTATCACATCTTCACTTAAGTGCCTAATTATTTTTAGTTCAAGACATGAATATGTTATCACCCTAGAATCAGTTTTACCTCATACCGGATTTATTCACAAAATACGAGATCGCCCGACGACATTATCTCAAAATCATATCAATTCTTTCTTTCAAAATTACCGGTAACCGAAGTCTTACTAATTCTTAATCATAATCTTTCATGTACAAGAAACATGGGTACACATACCCTTTAGTAATCATGTCTTAAACTTATATAATTCCATCTTTCAATTCATTCACAATTGATCACAATCTTGTCTTAACACTTATCCACAAAGTAATCATTTCATAGTCTTACCACTATTCATGATCTAGTTATTCATAATAAATAATAATTCATTCATAATTTCAAATTCATACGATGTCTCATTTCAACACGATTCAATGTCTCATCTTTAGCACTAAACATGATTTACTCATTCACAAAAAAAAAAAATCTTTCATGATCTCAAAAGTCACATAACTCAACCATATTGTATTTCTAGAAATAAAGAGATTTTCATTCACCCTAAATCATTATTTTGTAAATTAAAAGTCATGCTCTTTACTAATACTTTTGTAGTCATTTATTTTTCTTCCTATCTCAAATCCTCGTTAAAACTTATCAATTACACAAAAACAATCTTTAAGAATAAATTCTTCATTTATGTTTTATGAATACTAAAATTTACCCAAAATGAAACACTTTTGAAAGTTTTTACCCAACTGACCTACTCTCTAAACTATTTACCAAATTGACCTACTCACTATCAAAATTACAGATCTAGTTCCCACGGAAGTTTTTACCAAACTGACCCACTTTCGAAACTATTTACCAAATCATTTTAAAAACCCAAAATAAAATATAAGTCACCAGGGAGTTTTGAACCCGTGACTATTCTCAACCAAACCCAAGTATATAACGCTAACCAGTAAGTCCATGTGTAATCTCTGTTTAAAAAGGCACAAATGTTTATTTGTTCAACTATCCACAAAGTGTGTCTTTTTCCATAAAATGTGTTCATTCCAAAAGATCAATTCTTTCACAATTTTAGAAATAATCCTTTCCATGATAGTAACTGATAAAAAGATAGTAACTAATGAAAAGGTAGTGACTAATAAAATTTCCAATTATTTTAAAAATACTATTTTTCACTTATTTAAAGAAATTCCTTTTTCTCATCTTTTGCAAAACTTAGACTTTTCTTTAGGAACTAAATCCTACAAAAGAAATGAAAACTAGTATCCATGTCTATTTGATTAAAATCTCAATTTGACATAAATTATATTTTATAAAAATAAAAATTGCTCTTTCACACAATAGTTCCCATTCTTTTAAAAATAGAACCTACTCATGTCGACATATTATAAACTAATCGAAATTTCATTTTTATTTTATTATAAAATCTAATATGGTCAATAATATTATAAGCACAAAATTTTACAATTTACCAACATGGTTTATACAAGAATTTGTCTTTTTTTCATTAACATGGTAATTGTCACAATAAGACTACTTTCGCAATTATGATGACATGATTCCCATTTGTAAATTTCACATCAAAGTTATTCTCATATATTAACACTATTGTAAACACAAGTCTAAGCAAACATATTAGCATGGTTCACAACAATCAAGTAATTCTCTTTCTTTAGTTAGCATGGTAGACTACCTTTTTCTACTTAATCACAACATCACTTTAAACTAACATAAATTTTATAACAAGATTCTTCACAAAAAATATTTTTGCAAAAGAATGTATTCCCAACAATTTTCAACAAATTTCTCCTACAACCACACACTTTTAACATGCACAACATTTTACAAGTATTCTAACATGATCTATGGCATTAGCTCTTTAGTCAAAATTCCTATTATTAATCATAACAATATTGTTCTCATTCATGGCATGTAACTCTAACATAAAATTTTAACTACACATCAAAACAAAATGTTCATATATTATCACTAGCATGCATAGTTCTAAATTAGAAAGCATGAGAACCCACCTTTTGTTTGAAGGTTGAAAACTACAAATGAATGGCTCCTTCTTGCTCCTAGCAACTCCTAGTCATCTTCTCCTCCTAGCAAATGCTCCAAGCAAGAGATCCTCTAAGCACAATAACTCTCTTTCTTTTATTCTTCTCTTTCTCTTATTTATTTTATTTTTTTGGTGTGAAAAAGAATGAGAAATGAGTTGCTATTTATAGGACAATGCTAGGGACTATATTGCAAAATCTCCCACCTAATAACTTCTCATTTTAATTCTCTTTTTAATTCTCACCTCTTCATATTTTTAACTCCTAAAACTCCCAACCTCTCATCTCCCCACTCTCCATGAACTTAACCACTCCATTAATCCCCTCCCCTAGCCCACAAAATGGTCCAAATACATTTGTGTGTGCATGCATACATGCACAAATAAATATGAACACATTTCTATAACTCAAAAATGTGTACTAATATGAATGCGCCAGCAGTTTTCATGCATATGATGAATCGGGTTTTGAGGCCATTTATTGACTCCTTCGTGGTAGTTTTCATCGACGACATTTTGGTGTATTCGAAGTCGGAGGAGGATCATTATATGCACTTGACAGCGGTATTACAGAAATTGCATGAGCAGAGCTTGTATGCCAAGTTGTCAAAGTGTGAGTTTTGGAAATCTGAGGTAGCTTTCCTTGGTCATATTCTTTCTAAGGAGGGAGTGGCTACTGACCCTCAAAAAGTTGAAGCAGTGAAAGATTGGCCCAGGCCAACGTCTGTGAAGGATGTTAGATGTTTCTTGGGGTTAGCTGGATACTACAGGAGGTTTATCCAGGGTTATTCTCAGATTGCAGTTCCTTTGACAGGTTTGACCCGAAAGAATGTGGCATTTTCATGGACTGATGAGTGTGAGAAGAGTTTCCTTGAGTTAAAGGAAAGGTTAACTACTGCACCTATATTAGCTTTGCCACAAGCTAGGAAGGATTATGATATCTACAGTGATGCGTCTCTCAGAGGTTTGGGTTGTGTCTTGATGCAAGAAGGTAAGGTTATTGCTTATGGTTCGAGGCAATTGCGTCCGCATGAGAAGAATTATCCGACGCATGATTTGGAGCTAGCAGCTATCATTTATGCTTTGAAGTAGTGGAGGCATTATGTTTATGGCGAGATGGTTAACATGTACACTGACCACAAGAGCCTGAAGTACATTTATCAACAGAAGGATCTTAATCTTCCGCAGAGAAGGTGGTTGGAGGTATTGGAAGACATTTGTCCTGAGATCAAGTATCATCCTGGCAAGGCGAATGTGGTAGCTGATGGACTTAGCAGGAAGAGTAATTTATCAAGTTTGATCACTACTCGAAGTGAGTTGGCAGCAGAGATTGATCAGGCAGGTATCGAGGTGGTGCTGCAAGGTTTAGGGGCATCTTTGGCTCAGTTGAGGCTGCAGCCGTCCTTGAGAGAGAGGATTGTGGAAGGTCAGAGATCAGACTTAGAGATTCAGAAGATGTTGCAACAGGTTTCAGAGGGCAGACTATCAGAGTTTCGTGTCCAAGATGGAGTTCTTTGGTTGGGTGAGAGGTTGTGTGTTCCGAATAATGCAGATTTGAGAGATAGTATCTTGCAGGAAGCGCACAGTACCTTGTTGTCTGTACATCCTGGAGGCACGAAGATGTACAGGGACATCAAATAGCACTTTTGGTGGGCTAGTATGAAGCAGGATGTAGCAGATTTTGTGGCATGGTGTCTGACTTGTCAGCAGATCAAAGCAGAAAATTAGAGACCTGGAGGTTTATTACAATCGTTGCCCATTCCGGAGTGGAAATGGGAGAATATCAGTATGGATTTCATCACGGGTTTGCCGAGGAGTTCGAAGGGCAATGACTCGATTTGGGTTATCGTGGACCGTTTGACTAAGTCGGCTCACTTTCTATCAAAGAAGATTACTTGGTCGATGGAGAAATTGGCTGAATTGTACATTGGTGAAATTGTGAGACTTCATGGAGTTCCTGAGTCGATTGTATCCGACAGAGATGCAAGGTTCACTTCAAGGTTTTGGAAGAGCCTACAAGCAGCTTTAGGCACTAGAACTGATTTCAGTACCGCTTTTTATCCACAGACTGATGGTCAGACTGAGAGGGTGAATCGAGTGCTGGAAGACATGTTGAGGGCTTGTGTTATGGATTTCGGTGGTAGTTGGGAGAGATACTTGGCATTGGTTGAGTTTGCTTATAACAACAGTTACCATGCGAGTATCGGGATGGCACCGTATGAGGCTTTGTACGGGCGGAGGTGCAGCACACCTGTTTGTTGGTATGAGGTTGGCGAGAGGCAGATGTATGGTCCTGAGATCGTACAACAGACATCGGAGCAGATTGAGCTGATTCGCAAGAGGTTGGTCGAGGCTCAGAATCGGCAGAAGAGTTATGCTGATACTCGAAGAAGAGACTTGGAGTTTGAAGTTGGGGATGCATTTTTCCTCAAGGTGTCTCCGACCAAAGGAGTGATCAGGTTTGGTAAGGGTGGCAAGTTGGCGCCAAGGTATATTGGGCCATACAGGATCATGGAGTGGATTGGCAAGACAGCATATAGATTGAAGCTTCCAGAGGAGTTGGCACTAGTGCATGATGTATTCCATGTGTCATTATTGAGGAAGTATGTGCCAGATCAGAATCATCAGTTGGCAGAGATTCCTGAAGATCTACAGGTGAACTTGAGTTACAAAGAACAGCCTGTTGAGATCGTTGATCGTAGGGAGAAAGTTCTTAGGAACAAGGTGATACCTATGGTCAAGGTGTTGTGGAGGAATCAGCAGTTCGAGGAGGCTACTTGGGAGCCAGAGGATCGCATGCAGAAGAATTTCCCTGAGCTTTTTGTATGAGTGTATTTCTTTTATGTGATTGTAATTCTATTGAATGATTGTACCAATGATTGAGTAAAGTTGTATTCCTTCTATTTTGATAATGTTTTTGTATGCAATTGTTTGGACTATGTCCTATTTATGAGATATTGTTCTTTTGTTGGTATGTGGTTTGGACTCACTAGTAGTAGTTCTGAGGACAGAACTCTTCTAAGGAGGGAGTGATGTAGAACCCCGCATTTTCAAATATTATTTTAAATATTTGAAAATGAAATTAAATTGATTTTTGGAGAATTTAATGAATATTTTCAAAAAATTTTATCTTTTTACACGTGCAAAACACGTGCAAATACTTTTATGAAAAGTTTGAAAAGTTAAGTTTCCTTCATGAAAAATTATTATTGAATAATTGGGATTTATTTAGTATTTTTCCAGATTTTTCTGAAATTAATTGGTACTATTTGCAATTTTTGAGAAAAGAAGGACCTTTTTGCAAATTTGACATTTTTAAGGGTTAAAATGTAAAAATGTATATCCTGGACGTTTTGAACAGTATTGTTTGAGATTTAGAATTATATTTTACTTTTAAATCCAAATGTAAATGAATTTTATTGAATTTCCAAGACTAGACCTATATATGCGAAGTTGTATTTTGGAAAGGGTTATTTTGCCAAATTGGTGAAACCCTAAACCTAATCCCGGATATTTAAGGGGATTTTCTCCAGCCGTCACTACTGAAAATACAAAATTTTGGTGATTTTAGGGAGGAGCAAGAAGAAGTTTTGGACCTAGCAAAAAGGAAAGCTTTTCGTTGAATCTTCTCAATTCAAGGTGAGTGACATTGTGTGTTTTGTTTGTTTGTGAATGATATAATTTTGTCTTGTTGTTGATCTATGTATGCGAGTGGCAATGTTGTTTGATTTGATGTTGTGAATGATATAGTTCTTGTATTGTGGTATGACTCATGTGAATAATTGTTGTTGTTGTACCATGTTGTGAAATCTATGAATGAATAGTAGATCTTTGTTTATAAATTTTTGTTGCTAAAAAGCGTGTTAAGATTTGGGTATGGTTATGAACGGATGGTTGAACAACTGGACATTGAGTTTATAACTCAGATTTGATTTAGAGTTGTGAAAGAAATTTAGTCTTGAAAAACCCTAATGGAAGAATTAGTGATCTAGAACATGAGAACTTGAGTTTTGAGATATTGGATAATTGAGTAATGTATCCATAATGAAGATTATTGAGATTTGTCATTTTGCTTGAATACGAACTATTTTTTTTATAAACAATGAATCTTTAGAAAGACTCCAGTTTTGATTTTGTACTCAGACCTAAATTCTTCAGGCTGTAGGCCGACAGTCGACTGGTACGACTTTTCAGTCGACTGGTACGACCCAGCTGCTGTATCTTTAGTTTTTCTTGAAAATCCGTTCTGGACAGTCGACTTAGACCCTATATAGTTGACTGGTACACTTAGAATTTATTTTTCAAAGTTATCTTAGATTTTCTCTGGTAAGTCGACTTATGACCTTTTAAGTCGACTTATATTGTATTTTAAGTCTACTTATGACTTTGCAAGTCGACTTATAACACTTAGAATATTTTTCTTAAAGATTTCTGGAATTTCTCTCTGGTAAGTCGACTTATGTTCTTATAAGTCGACTTATGTCTCCTTTAAGTCGACTTATGTTTTTTATAAGTCTACTTACGATCTGGTAAGTCAACTTATGATTTTTATAAGTCATCTTATATTGTTGGTAAGTCAACTTATGATTTTTATAAGTCATCTTATATTCTCTGGTAAGTCAACTTATGACTTTTATAAGTCAACTTATATTACTTAAACTTATTTTCTTAAAATCATGGATATTTTTCCCTCCGGACAGTCGACTTACTACAGTAACAAGTCGACTGGTACTGATGAGTTTTCATAAACTTGAATGTTCTTTCGAATGATTAGTCTTCGAATATTTAATCTATACTTTGTCTTCTGTTAAGCATATGATTTTAAGATATTCAGTTAAGCTATTTATGGTGGAAAGTTGGTTTAGACATTTGAGTTTGAGTCTCTAGAGGATGTGTATGACCCTAGTATACCAGCGTTGAGCTATTTTGTTGAGGCCTATTGAGGCATTTCAGTTGTTCAGTTTTGAGTTAAGTCCGGTAGGGTACACCAACTCTAGGAGATTCGTTGAGTAATTAAGTAACCCCAAAATAATAAGGACAGGCACTAGTGGTGATATGATGAACGAGAACATGGGTCAAGTACCTCAGTATGGCTTTCGGTGTGGGATTTAATCTCCGAAATTATCACGGTAGATTACTTGTGGTGTGGGATATATCTCCGGAATTATCACGGTAGAATACTTGTGGTGTGGGATTATCTCCGGAATTATCACGGTAATTACTTGTGGTGTGGGATTGATCTCCGGAATTATCGGAGTCGAGGCGACGCCCATGTGGTATTCGTGTGATGAGGTCATTGCTTTCGGTGTGGGATGATCTTCGGAATTATCCAGGTAAAACATCTTGGGTGTGGGATCTATCTCCGGAATTATCGGGCATGAGATACTATCCATAGTTTATCTTTATCTCGTAGTAGTCATTGTGTTGGGATTAGTTGCATAACGGGGGATTGAACCCTATGAAGTGAAGACGTTAAGGGCTTGCACCGAACCTATGTAGTATGGGATGCATAGACTTCGACAAGTACGCATTAGAGAGTTTGCATATAGAATCTGTGTTTCTTGACTTGGTTTTATACACGTGGTTTTACCTATTTTCTACACCTGACACTTAGTTTAGTTCCACTTGATGTTTTCATGTTTACTGTCATTTCTTACTTCCCATATTTCGATTTAGTATATGTTGTTTAAGAATTTATGAGGTATGTTCATTTATGTTGTTTGTTGTTTTATGTCACTCACACCATTTATGGCTGACCCCTTTAGTTTTGGGGGTTAGGTATCATCTCTAGCCTCATATGTTGCAGGTTGTTGCTTAGAGTTTGGAGGTGTGGATGCTTGAGTTAGTCTTGAGATAAATTAATTTAATGGAGTTTGTGTAAATTTGCAAGAACAGTGTTGTAATAAGACTGTGTTGTAAATAAAAGAAAGAGTTTGTAAATTGAGATATTTTTAAATTCCGCTGTGCTATGTAAGTGATTGTTGTAATAAAAGTTGAAAATTTTAGTGGAGTTGGTTGTGTTTAATGTTACACTGAAGTTGATGCTGGGATTGTGCCACTTATTTTTCTAAGATATTATATTAGAAATTCGGGGCGCAACAAGTATGGGATGCATAGAATCCGAACAAGTATGCATTAGTGTCCTCGTAGTGTAAATATCTGCATTAGGCATTAAGTCATATCAGACACTGACATTACTAAGGTAGTCACTTTTCTTGTTTGCATTCAAGTTTGTGTTTGTTAAAGTAGAAGAATCGCTGTATTATAGTATTGCGTCAGTTGTATGCAAGTGACGTGCCCACAGTTTCCCAGATGCAGGATTGAACTTGGCATGGGTTTAAAGTCACTATGATGAGTTGCTTACAAGATTGAAGGATTTTTATTATTATAGATTATATTGTATTCATTTAATTCCGCTGTGCTATTATAAAAAACATATTGTAAATAAAAGTTTTAAATTCCTTGTATTTTTGTATGAATTTGAAGTAAAAGATCTTGGTACACTTGTTTGGAATTCGGGGAGTTAAAAAATGGTGTCAGAACTTGGTTAGACAAGAAGGCAATGTCGGAAGCATGATCAGGAGTTCTTACAGTGTGATTGATGGTGAAGCATTGGCTCTTACCTTGACATGCCCAGATTGGCTAGCCACTGATGCGGTTGCAATAGGTTGTTGGCATAAAACAAGCTCTGAGGTCATTTTTATGGGCATTACCATCCTGGGTGGCAGGTGGCAGTCTACACATAGTGGTATCAGAGCCGACTTCAATGAGTAGTACAAAATTATAAGAAAAACACAATTAGGTTGGATATTAGAGTGTGAGTGTCAGTTTGGAGTCATGAATGATGAAGTTATTGAACTTGCATTCATGATACTCCCCTTGTATACATTGATGTGATATTGTATGTGAGCATGTTTTCCCTTGATATCACAAGTGTTATGGTTGGTTGAACCAACATTCATGATACCTTACACATAGATTAACTTTTCTCTTTAATTTTTCTTCTTGGAATTTCTCGTAGTGCTTTTCATCTTTAACGTTTTACATTTTTTTTTCAAATAAATATTTTCTTATACTATTAATTCACTATGGTATTTATTATTTTATCTACAACCCTTTGTCTTAATCTTTTTAGTTTGACTTGCTCGTTTTCTTTCATGATGTTTTATCCTCCTTACTTTTATGAGCTTTCACGTTACTTTTACGTATTCTATTAATTAAGTTTGAATTTCTACTTATTAAATTATTATTAAGACTATAATTTTTCTTTGTTATTACTTTTATCAGATTTAAAATTTCGATTTTTGTATGTTTACATTCACTTTACAAATACTTGATTTTACGATGCTATAATTTTGCCATTATTTTACATTGTCTTATTCATTCCAGTATATTTTTAACAAGACTGTAATATTTTTACTTATATAAATGTGACATAATTCTACACATTATAAATCTTCTTTTCCTACGATTTTGTGTTATAACTTATATTCGATACTATTGTTATTACATATTATTTGCTAGTTGTCCTGTTATATTTACTTTCCACTGTTAATAGCTACTTATTAATTTTGTTGCTTTATACTTCTCCAACATACTATATACACTCACTACTTATATTTTATTTTTATTTCAATTTTTATTACTCTTGTTTACTACATATACTTTCCACTGATTTCTATATATATATCATATATTTCAACATACTTACTATACAAAGTTGCGAGTTTCTCTCTCTAGAAAAGTTTAGAGAGAGAAACTAACCCCCAACCACCACCCCCCAAAACAAATAAAAAATAAAAAAACTAACCCTAGATCTGAGATAGGTGGCGGCAGCGGTTAGGGCTCGCCGCCGCCACCCCATCGTTCGTCCCTCCGTCCCTCCTTCGTCCCCCTCTCCCCTCGCCCTCCTTCCTATTTCACTCCGACGACGGAGATGCCCCTCCCACCCTAGATGGTCTTCTTCGCGCTCCACCGTCCCTCCAGTCAGCGCGCAACTCTGTCGCCATCGATCCCCCATCATCGCGGTCCTCCTTAGGAGGCACCCGGGATCCATACTCCTTCGGCGGCGGCTTAGGTACTTCATCGCCCACTGTTGTCGCTGCCTTCCCATCGACAAGGCTACCCCGTCGAGCGATGCTTCTCTCAAGCCTCAACTACCCCCGGCATACCTACCGTCGGGTCGATGACCACGCGACAACGAATCCCTGACTCCTTCCTTGGTTTCAGTTTGTGTGAGATTTGAAGATGGGGGTGAGTATGTTGGGATTTGGAATCTTAAAGGGATTAGGACTTGTGGAATTGTTTGGAGAATGGAAATGTAGAGTTAGAGTTGTTCGGGATTTTTTGGTTGTCAGTGTATGAGTCACACCCTAAATTTGACCTCTTTTAACCAACAGCCACAGGCTTCGCGACAACACTGCCATTATGCCCTCATCATTGAACCTGAAATCTACAACGCTCATCGCCCACAGGGGCGAGAGGACAAGGTGATGCTTAAGTTAGTTGTGACTTTTTTCGGGTTTTTTGCATGAGAGAGAGGGTGAGAGAAAGAGAGTGGGGAGAGTGAAGATGTTGCTTCTGACTACTCTATGCAGGTGTATGTTTGTGTTAGTGTGAAATCACTTGAAAGAGTAAAAGTGTGAGAGAGGCAAAAGTATCCTCTTCACGACTCTCTCTTTGACTATGTCCGTGGTTAGGGTGAGTGAGAGTTTTGTTTGGTGAGAAATCGCTTGAGACAGTTAAAGCGTGAAGGATGTGAATGTATCCTCTCCACAACTCTCTTTTTTGTTGTCACTTTGACTGGGCTGAGTGTGAGAGTGTTTTGGTGAGTTTGTGGGAGTTGGGGAGGAGAAGGATAGGAGGATAGGAGGAGAAGGTTAGATTCGCCGGGTGTCAATATCCGACCTGAAAGGAGAAAAAAGATCTCTTTTGGTGCAGTTCGGCTGCGGGGCTTGGTCTCAAAGAAGGGGTCCCCACATTGATGAGACGGCATGGTTCGGCGGTTGATAAAATTTCGCATGACTAGCTTCAGGTGAGTGTGCACGTGTCGTAGAGGCGGTGTACGAAGCTAAAGTGACGTACATACAATTTTGCTGGGCAGATCTTTGTATTTGGACCCAAGATGGGGTCCATTACAATATTTGAGGAGTAGGTTTGTCCCTTTCGATAGTGGGTTGACTATCGGTTTGTTGGCCCACCCTCTAGGGTTGTTAGAGGGATCCGCTGTTTGTACGGGCCATGTGGTTCATGTTTTATTTTGTGTTCGTAGTTTGTATATTTTTTGTTAATTTCTGATTAATGAAACGAGGTGGCCATATTGCACCTTTTCCTTCGGACAAAAAAAACATACTTATACTTATCATTTTACACTTATCCAATTACTACATTACTATATATAATTTTTATTTATAATTATTTATGTTTATTGTCCTAATTTACTACACTACATAATTATTGTTCTCATTTGTATTTTCACGTCAAGCAAATATATTTTATACTATTCTCGTCTTAATGTTACAAAACCTTCTCATTACTACTAATTTTATATATTCGATATTTAAATCTATACTTCTATTTTAACAATTTATCGTTGTAATTCTCTACTTTATTTCCTCCTCTTATTATCCCAAATTTTACATCTTTTTTTTCAAACACATAACATCATACTTAAAATTAAACATCTAATATCCAAGTACATATGGAATGATTTCATCATTCCATTCACCATTTCGGTGCAACCTGATGTCAAGAGGGCAAATCTGTGACTGGACATCAGTGGAGGCAAACTATAACTGGATGTCGGAGAGGCAAAATCTGCAACCGAATGTTGAGAAGATAAACTACAATCGGATGTCGTGGAGGCAAATGTAACACCCCGGCCCCAACTAAGATAATTTATTTATTAGTTAGTACAACTGCCCACCACATGCTACCTCTCAAAACGTGTCATGACTAGTTTGTGTCTCTTAATCATAGGCAATTATATATATATTTAATTATTCTATAACAATCACCTATGTAGGATTATTTAATCCCGCACCTGCCTTTGCGAATCCGCATAGCAACACAGCACAGGGCCTGGGCCCCCCTTGCCAAACCCACGTCAGCACACTAATCCTAGGGGCCTCACACTGCACAAGTGCAGTCAACAACCACAACCTATCTCACCTCATTTTAATTCATTTTCCCATTATTACAACTTTGTCATTCATCATATTTACCATTATGCCATCATTATATATATATATATATATATATATATATATATATATATATATATAGACATACTATTACTATATTATACTAGTATTATATACTCCAAGAAATACGGGGTGTTACACACACCCCCCTTAAGAAATCAGCGTCCATGCTGAGTGCGGGGCATGCAACCTAGCGCAAGATCTCCTCTCTAGTCGATGTGGAGCGGAGTACCCTGGTTCAGCTAATTGTAGGCCAGCACACTGAACTCAGCTCCCTCTCAGGCATACATCTCACCGATGTGGTGTGGAATACCCTGATTCAGCTAATTCTAGCATACTGTCCCTGGCTATACTGCCAGCATAATGATTCCTCTTAGGCATACATCTCACCCACTCTTTTCCCACACTCTGTGTCGAAAGTCAGCTCGATACCATTTGTAACACCCCGACCCCAACTTAGACAATTTATTTATTAATTAGTACAACTGCTCACCACAGGGTGTCTCTCGAAAGGTATCATGACTAGTTGGTGCGTTCTGATCATAGGGAACTATACATTTATTTAATTATTCTCTAACAATCACCTATGTGGGATTATTTAATCCCACACATGCCCTTGCGAATCTGTACAGCAACATAGCAAAGGGCCTGCCCCCCCCCCCCTGCCAAACCCACGTCAGCACACAAATCTCGGGGGCCCCACACTGCATAAGTGCAGTCAACAGCCACAACCTATCTCATCTCATTTTAATTCATTTTCATTATTACAAATTTGCCATTCATCATATTTACCCTTATACCATCATTATATATATATATATACGCACACTTATACAATATTATACTAGTATTATATACTCCAAGAAATATGGGGTGTTACACTCTGTAACGTCTCAAATTTCCAATAAATAAAATTAGAAATAAGTGGCACAATTTCTAGCATCAACTTCAATTGCAATTATAAATATAGTACGAACACATAGAAAATTAAAAAATTTCATTTCAATAACTCTTTTTACAACAGCACAGCGGAGTTTAAACACTTTCAATTACAATTTTTTTTTTACAACACAGCGATATTTAAAATCACCATAAATTCAATTTACTTTTTACAATCTTTCCTTTTAGTAAATATGCATAAACATTTGAATGTTCTGCCACATCTCCCAATTTCATGCTAATGGTACCTACCTGTAAAACATGAGCCTAGAGATATCCCTAACCCCCAAAACTATAGGGGTCACCCATAACGGTGTGATTAATATTCAAAGAAAATACAAACTTAAACAAAAACATAAAAAATAAAATCATAAGTCAACAAGTGGAATTAGGCTAAGTGTCAAGTGTATGGAATGAAAACAAAATGCAAGCATACATGAAACCAAGTCAAGAAAACACAAATGCATATGCTAACTTTTAATGCATACTTTTCGAATTCTATGCATTCCATTCAACATAGGTTCGGTGCAAGCCTTTAACGTTCTCCACTTTTTAGGGTTCAATCCGCCATTATGCAACCTACTACGGTGATATAAACAAGATTTAGAATACTCTGCGAATAAGCCTATGTCCCGGTATCTACCTGCCAGACTAGCCCACTCAACGCGCAAGCAACATGTAAGCGTCGCCCCGAACATTCCATGCCGAAATTCCACGAATAGGTCCCAACCTTCAGAATAAAACCGTACAACTGTAAAAGACCTTCAACGTGCGAACCCGGGAGATGGCAATGATAATCGTAGCCTATGGAATCAAACTGCCCAACTACAACTATAGTCCCGAGCCTCATCCGTCCACTATACAGGGCCCACTACTTATGTTTCCCCAAGATCTATCACCACTAGTGCCTGTCCTTATCTTTACTTTTATTAATTAAATCACAGCCTCCCTAAAGTTGGTGTACCCTGTCGGGCTTAACTAATTGAACAACAAGGCCCCACTGGTCAATTTTCACAAAATCTCATCTGTCGGTGTGCTAGGGTCCCACTCAACCTCTAGAGTTTCATAATTCAAAATATCATTAGTAGTTTTTCTAGGGTCCACAACATAACTCTAAGTCTCAAATCAAACACATCTTGGTTTTTATTATACAAAAATACTCTTCATTAGTCACATTCTTATAAACCAACCAATGTTGTCACGAATGACTCTATCATACATGGTAAAATATTCAACTTACAAAATTCCTTAAAAATCAACTTTTAAACATTACTCTCTATTTATATGTAAAGTTCCATAAATTCAACTACAATTTCATTGAACCAAAACTGAAATAAATCACTTAAAAACTGAGAATTTCATCTATAAAATTTTAGATTTGTTTAGCACAATCATTTATTTGAATGCACAGAAAATTAAAACAAGAATTTCACCAAAATCTGAAAGTTACATGTTTTCGTTCTTCAAAACAGTAAACTTCAAAATCATTATTAAATTCTGGAAAAATTCGATTAAATCCAACACATATCACGGAACTCGCCATAAAAATCCGGACTCAAATAAATTTATTTAAAGAGTTCATATTCAATAAATTTTGAAAACTATCTTTCATAAAAAATTCTGAAAGTTACATGATTTCGTTCATCAAAACAGCACATTATATTGTGATTATTAAATTCTGAAAAAATCAATTAAATTCAGCACATAACGAGGAATTCACCAAAAAATTCTGAACTCAAATAAATTTATTCAAGGGGTTCATATCCTGCAAATTCTAAAAACTAACCGTCATTTTAAAAAACTGAAACTCCGTATTCGAGTTTTTTGGTGAATTTTTTGGTAGAAATTGACAGTTCAGTGGTAGAAACTGCATATTTGACAGTTCAGTTGTAGAAATTGCATAATTTACAATCTATGAGTCGGATTGAGGATCCATCGGATGTTATGGAAACTAGACACAGTGAGATATAATTTCTATTGATTTTTATTTATAGGTAATATCATCAGTAACTATGCCGAAATCTCATTCCAATCCAGAACAGACATAGCAGTCCAGTGCAAAAACAACTTCGAAATATCATCCAAACTCGATCAACCCACTTATATACATTTGTTTAAACCCTTATATCAATGCTTCTATATATATGTTAGAGTTCCCCCATCATAGCACACTAAATCACACAAAAAAAACACCTGAAAACACCAAAAATCCAACCAAAAAACAAACAAAAAACATGATCCTGCCTAGTTTTTTGACCTCCAACCCTAACCCCTTTATTTATATATGCATTTTTTGTATATACCTTCCCATATACACACATTCATGCCTAACAATTTTGGGTTTAAGAATTTTGTTTTAAAACATCAAATAGTTTATCAAAACTTCATCTTTTAATAGGAATCAACAATGCATGTTATTCGTTCAATAGATCCACATCCAAAACCTAGCACATCAATCTATTCTACCATTGAAACACAACAAGGAAATTTGAATAACTACGCATCTCAATTTGAAGATCAACATGAAGAATAATAGTAGTAATAAAGAAAAACCTTCTCCTCCTTTTAGCAAAAATCCAAGATACAACTCAAAGAAATAATGAAAAAAATAATGTTTGGGTTTACAACAGTGAATAGGCGGTTGTTTCCTCTGTATAGGCCGAAATTTTGGGTTTTCCGGGTCTTACAAAGTTTACAAAAATACTCCTCAAGAAAATATTTATTTACATATATGGATTCTTCCAACTATTAGTTAATCAAATTGGTTTAAAATAAAATAAAATTAAATCCCCTGACTCCTTATTTTCCCGGCCAATACCCATAGCCCAGAAAAACAAAAATCTGGTGTTTTTACTAAAAGTGGAAATTTTGCACAAAAGTCATTCTCTTTGTAATATTTGCAAACAAGGTATAAAATATTTGTAAAAATCCAGAAAAATTAGAATTATTATCTAATAATAAATATTAGATTTCCCAAATAAATTTTCTGACATTTATTCTCCCGGAGGAATATTTTCAATAAAGTTCCCAACAATCTCAAAATTGCGTAATTATACATTTATTCAATTAAATCAATAAAAGTCAACCAAATATGGAAACAATCTAACTCCTTAGAGCCTTCTACTGAATATCCATTCCTAAATGCAGCCAATAATTTTTAAGTTCAGTTTTCACCTTAAACGACTTTTTACAAAAAAACCATTTCTTTCAAAAATTTACAAAAGTAGTTTTCTTTATTCCGAAAAAACCAAAAAACTCAGATATACCCAATAACAAATAATAGAATTTTTTCATCAACTCAAAATTCTAAATCCACACATTGAAAATATTTGCACGCGTTTTGTATGTGTGAAAATGTCAATTTTACGAAAATTCAAAATAATTAAATTAATTAATTTAAAAATTATTCATTAATTCAAAATATTGTATTAAAAATTATGGAGTGTTATAGCAAATCTACAACTTGATGTCAAGGAGGCAAGCCAGCAGTTGGACACCAACAAGGCGAACCCATAACAAAAGAGATTGTTCTACTTTAATAACCCCCACTTTTATTTCTATATATAACTTACCACTATGCCATTATTTTGTACTACTTTATACCAATTTATAATGTTTTACAACTTAGCTTATACTACTTCAACTTTATAATTTATAATATAGATATACTTATATACACATTTAATTAATTACCTTACTATTTATATTTGCTTCTACATCTATCATATGTGTGTTATTATTACTTTATTTTTCAATCTATATAACTGGTTACTATTAATTATTTTATTACTTTTTATTTTATACAATTCCATTTTTATATTTTATTGCTAACCTATCATCGATATGTTTGCTACTCATATAATATGATTTTTTTTATTTATACTATCGTTTACTATCTCCATTTTATTTCTATCCCAATTATTGCTATAGAATATTTCTTTTTTTTTGAATGGTTAAAGGTAGGGTAAGTCCCCACCTCACAAAATATATTAATATAAGAGTTCGAACAATTACATATACACAAAAAGGATCAAGATCGTTCAGCTTACAACCTCTGCTGAACTCTTGATCCCAAAATATAGCTTAGTAGTCTATCTTTATCAAAGTGAAATTCATTACAGTGCCCAGAAAACAACTTCCAGAAGACAACAAGTAACTAATATTTGGTGGTGCTCAACCCGAGCAACTATGTTCTCCAGTTCCCGCCCGATCAATCCTGGTCAGAGCCTTCTTGAGGGGAAAATATTGTGCGCCAACCATTTCCACTTCTCGTACAAGTTGCTCATTCTTCTTGCTTCTCTCGAATCCATCTAGCCAAGATTGAAACCAAAAGATTGCATTAGAAATAATTTCCCTTGACTGAAAAGTCTTCGAAGAAAAAGTGTGATCATTTCTATCCAGCCAGATACTACAGTAGATTATTATTCTGAGTAGGTGCCAGGTGTGTTTATGTACATGTTTCCCAAAGCACCATGAAGTGTGAATGTGGAAGAGTGTAGTGAAGAAGGTCCAAGTGTTAATGGCCATTGGGCATGCAAAGAAGATTTGGTAAGCCATCTCGACAGGACATGCACAAGCTATGCATGTCATGTTTCCTAACCAGCCTTTGGAGTGGAGGAAATCCATGGAGTTGGGTCAATCCCAACTCAACTGCCAGATGAATATCTTGCATTTTAGGCAGGCTGCGGAAGTCTAGGTGGCTTCAATGTATGGGGATTAGAGGCCAGAGATAATGAAGAAGTCGTAGGCTGACTTGACAGTGAAGGTTTCTGAGGGTGTGAGCCTCCATGAAGGGGAGTCCCCTGAGTTTGAAGGATGACAGTCTGCAATCAAATTTAGCAGTCTCTATTTCTCTTCTCGAATGGTGGGGTTAGAGATGAATTGATGCCTTGGTCGCGAGTGCCAGATGTTATTGATCCAAGCTCCTTAGGAAGGAACATCAGCATCCAGGTTCCATGCCACAGCGGTAAGTGTAAGGCACAGGGAGGTTATGTTGTTGCCATTGATCCATCTTGACGTCCAGAATTTGATCTGGTTTCCATTTCCTAGCTTACAGTTGACATTATGCAAGAATTGCTCCTTGAGAAGGAAGATACCTTTCCAGATGTTTGAAGCATTTGAGGGGCATTTCAAGATATTAGAATTGCCTTTATAGTATAAGCTCCACAGCGTTTGGCTAACAAGCGTGTTTGAAGAGACAATCTTCCACCTCCATTTCAAGAGTAGGGCTTCATTGAAAATTTTAAGGTCAAGAATTCCAAGTCCTCCCTATTGCTTGGGTTGGCAGATATTCTTCTACTGCATACATGCCACCCCTCTTACATCAGTGTCAGAACCACTCCAAAAAAATCTACTTCTAATCTGATCAATTCTTTTGATCACCTAATTGGGGAGTCTAAAGAAAGAGGCGAAGTAGACTGGCAAAGCACTGAGTACGGAATTGATTAGTATTAATCTCCCACCTCTAGAAAGCATCTATCCCTTCCACACTGAGAGTCGTCTTTCAATCTTGAGAATGAGTGGTTGCCAATCGCTTTTGCTAAGTTTCTCTCTAGTGAGGGGCATGCTAAGGTAGTTAATCGGTAAGCTTTCTTGTTTGCAGCCCAGAATGGTCGAGAAAGCCTGAAGCTGCACTCTTGATTTTCCAAAGTAAATAACAGAGGACTTGTTAAAATTTATGTCCAAACCAGAGACATTTGCAAAAAGATGCAGTGTCACTTTGAGGTTAAGAACTTCCTGTTCATCTCCTTTGTAAAAGAGTAGAGTGTCGTCTGCAAATTGCAGCACCATCAGATTTGCAATGGAGCTCCTAAAAGGAAGAGGAGAGAAGGCACCATTTCTTCGACCACTAAAAAGCATATGGACTAGCACATCAACAGCTAAGATGAAAAGCATTGGCGATAGAGGATCCCCCTGCTTGAGTCCTCACTTGGAGTTGATTAATCTTCCCCCCTCTCCATTTATGAGGACTGACGATTTCGCTGTTCAAAGGATCATATGGATCCATCTGCACCATGCTGGTCCAAAACCTTTGGCGATTAAAAGTTGATCAAGGAATTCCCAGCTCACAGTGTCAAACACTTTAGTGAAGTCAATCTTGAATAAAATTGTATCAGAGTTGCGTCTACTACAGAGGTTGATAGCTTCGTGAGCCACAAGAAACAATCAACAGTTAACTTATCTTTTAGGAATGCACTTTGACAGGACGAGACAAGATAGTGGAGGATTGGGCTTAGCCTGTTGGCTAGAATTTTGGTGAAGATCTTGAAAGAGTTGTTGTGCAAGCTGATATGTCTATAGTCAGAGACGGTATTTTCACCCTCACATTAGGGGATGAGCATAATGTTGGAGTAATTTAGTCTATCAAGATCACAGTCCCCTCTCTGCACCTATTGTAGCATGGCAAATAGGTCCTCTTTGATAGTGTCCCAAAAGACCTGATAAAATCTCATCGAGAAGCCATTAAGTCCCGAAGCTTTGTCGCTACTCATACCAAAAATAGCTGTTCAAGCCTCCTCCAGAGTGAAAGGGGATATAAATGCCCTAAGTTGATGTCATGAGATGGATAGAAAGAGTGACAATCAATCATAAAATCAGACTGATGAGATGTACCACAAATCTCCTGGAAGAGATTTTCCAAAGCAGATCTGATAAGAGTGGGAGATGTTGTAAGTGTTCCATCAATAATGAGAGCGTGAATGAAGTTTCGCCTCCTCCGCCCATTTGCGATTGAATGGAAGAATTTTGAATTCGCATCTCCCGCCTTGATCCATTGCACTCTTGACCTTTGCCTCCAATACACAGCTTCGGTCTTGATAAGTCCCTAAAGTTCTAGTTGGGTTACTTTGAGGGAATCATCAGTTGAGAGGTTTTTCTCAGCTTGAATCTCCAGTGTGAGGAGCTTTTCTTTGAGTTGCTTTTGCTACTTTCACTATTATTTTATTTTGTTTCTACAATTACTTATAACCTTCGAATTATAGTATTGTTTGTTTCATCATATATTTTTACGCTTATGTACATATATACTTTTGTATATTGGTTTTCTTGCTATACTTGACAACCTACAGATATTTTAATAAAGACTAATCACTATTCTTTGTATTTAATTTTGAATCGTATATATAATTATTTTATTTACCTTACGAATTAATTTTGTTGCGATATTAATTTCATATGCATAATTATACCTATTTTATATTGTTTGTACATTTAGCTAAAATTTAACGCTCATATATTTTCAGACTTTTCATAAAACAGTATTCTCTAAAATTACTACCTTTTTTATCTATTAACATATATTTTGTTTACGATTTTAATCATTTATTTTTTCCATTTCCTTTTTGTTAATTTCTCTTTCCTTAAAATTTTCAGAATTTTATTAGCCAGTGCTAACAACTTTTCAATTATTATGCACTTCCAATTATTTATCGGTTTTCTTTGTATTTTTATACTTTCCCTTATTTCGTTTTTACTATTTATTTATTTCTCATAAAAAATATCGTTTTTATCTCAGTAAGTTTTTGAGCTATTTAAAGATTATTTACGTTCTCAGTCTATTTTAAAATATTCTACTGCATCATAAGTTTTCTATACTATTTCAACGCTTTTATTATGTGCACTTGCATTTCTCTTCTTTCTTACTTATTTCTATACTTCTATTTTTATTTTACTCTTTTCGTACTACTTCCTACTACTTTCTTTTGTTTACTATATATGTTTGTAAAGCATTTTTTCTATGATTTCCTTACTTCTTACTAATTATTTTGTTTCCCAATTTCTTTCACAATTAATGACTTAGTTTACATTTTCCTTTACTATAATTTCTAATACTTTATCAAATATTATTTTTATGAAAATTTCTTTCAATCTATACTATATTTTATGGTTACGCTTATCTTTCTGCTATTTTCTAGTTTTCTTGTTTCGTTCTTATTAACTTTGATACACATAGTTTCCTTATATAAGTTTACTTTGTTTTCTACATTACATACTACATTTTTTCCCGGGTATTAACAGTTTTTCTATATACAGTAATGATACATTTCCTTGGTGTGTACGAAATACAACTTTTCCCTTAGTAAGTTCTGAGGACAGAACTCTTTTAAGGGGAGGAGAGTGTAACACCCCCGCAAAATTGAGTTATGACAATTTTCTCCACGTGTGTTATACACATGTATTTCGTACTGTTACGAGTAATATCCGTAATATATTTTTATATAAATATCCAACCCATTTTTATATTTCGATTAATTATATGTATTTTATCATCTCAAAATATATTCTCCATCCCATTTTGAGCGAACTCAAATATTTATTTTAATCTTTGTGTTTTTACAAACATTGCGCGTGCTTTCAATATACGTGTCGATTACGAATGTTTTACAGTTACGTGAAATATATGTAACGTTATTAATATACATGTTCTACTTATTTTGTATTTTCGACTATTTTTCGGTCTCACAAATTTATTTTGGACTGATATGTGTAATGCACGTGTTTGTAGTGCATGTGTTGCTTCCTAAATTTTTCTTGAGTCATGAATATTTTCTTCTCAATTTTGTAGTCAAAATTGTGTGATTTAAATCCATTAGGCCTAAATCTATTTTTGTAGTCCACTAAAACTAATCAAAAAAATTAAAGCCTAAGATTAATTTTGTGTGCACTAAATTGTATATTTAAAATATAGTTAGTTTGGTACACTTGCCATGTGTAACGAACACCTAACCTAATAAAAATGTCACGCCCTGCTTTCAAAAATACCGAACACAAGTAAGAGATATTGGCCCCATAGAATAATAACAAGCTGTTATCGATTTAACTCAACAATAATAACAATACAAAATAATTGCACAGACAATGATAACAACCACATGAACAATAATACTTGGAATAAGACAATATGAAATATCCAAATACAATACTAATCCAACATCTGGAACAATAATAACAATATTCGGGTAAAAGCCCACGATACAAAGAAATAACAATGTTCAATAATTAAGTCTGCATAACAAAGGAATAATTTATTAAGCGGTGATGCAATCAACTTTTTCACCAATGTTGTTCTTCCAATCCATTAGGAAATTCTCCTTGATTACCTGTAAGCTGTTCATCTAAAAAGAGGAAAAAAATTGTCCTTAGAGCAAGTCATGAAAAGCAACTGGAGAAAGCAAGGAACAATTAAATAACGATATAATAATGAATTCAATGGATCAATAGGAATCAATAGGAACCAATAATAAAGGATGATAGTTTTAATCAATATCAATGATAGTCAATACAATAATTATAAACAATGATTCAATATTCGATAACAATGTTCAATGGTCGATGTCAATAACACTAAGACAATATCCGATATCAAAAGGAACAATGATGTACAATATGCCATGTCAATGTTGTGTCAATTCTTAAGTCTATTAATCATTTTAATCCTAACTAATGCACGTACTACTGCATCCCATAACTACAGGTTTAATGTATACAATCAATTTCGTTTAGACTTTAGTGGCGAATTCAACAGATCATGTGTCTGTACGATAATCACTGGTACGATAAAAATATTGTGCACGATACATTATAATGATTCACTGATTCACCGATTCAGTAATACACTGATACACTGATACGATACACGAAATATTGGGGTGTCATAGTCAGCGCTCTGACAATTAATCCATAAAACAATGGCCCACACAATCACCATATCATTCTCTACCCAAGTCAATCCCTTAAACCCCGATTTGTTAATTATTTTATCAAAGCAACAATACATTATGCATTTAGAGACATTGGATGAACGATAGTAACGATAGAGGAACAATAGGATGATAACTTGAATAGGACAATTAGAATGATGACAATAACACATTAGGATCATGCAATGCAACATATACACTGCAATTCATGCAATACAATGATATAGGAATAATTAAATTAAGAAAATCAGGAAAACGAATTTCTGGATAGCAAGAGGTAATTGTACAAAAATCAGATTTCCCGCTTCTACAGAAACCCTTCTAAGTCCTTTTATTTTTCCGATGTGGGACTGAAAGTCCTTCAACCAATTTTCAAACATCAACTGTCTCATTTTGGGAGACAATATCTCATTCACCCGATAAACGTTTTGAGCAAATAAAGACACGATTTTGATCTATTCACGAAGGAGAACACAAACCCATCAAGGCCTCTCAATAATTCATAGAGGATCTTACTCAAAAATTTTCTCAGAAACTGGTCGGTAAATGAGGTTAAGTAACTCATTTTCTAACCTCAACACAAATCGATCATGTAACGAAATCTAAAACCATCAGAAATTCTGAGAAAATGACTTCCACACGATTCCAATGCATATTTAAAATCCGAAATCCGAAAACAGTAGCTAGGTCAAACACATCATTCTTTACTGAATATATATTCAGGTAGAAAATCGACTTCAAGTTGTTCTATTTTTAGAATCTGTGAAAACTCAATAATAAAATCATCAAAAATATTCTTTACACTCCTAATTATGTCATCTAACATTCTGAAAATTATCAGAGCATTATTTTAATAATACATTAGCCTTTTAATAGATTGAACATGGAAAGGTACATGAATACGAAATTCTGGAAATAAAAACACTGCAATGGTAAAACGGTCATAACTTTTGCAATACAACTCGGAATTCAACGATTCAAGATGTTATGGAAACTAGAGACATGGGGCTACAACTCTTATTCAGATAGTTATTCATTTTGAGATAAAATACTGGGTCGAAAACGTAAAGTAAATTCCAGACATCAAGCAACATACAGATATTTCGATATTTTTCTTGATATAAAAAGATTTAACATGAATGGTATCAATTCTATAGTTGATAAATTATGTAATCAGCATGAAGGGTGTAATAGCTTGATAAATACAATTAAAAACACATATATATACTATTTTAACAACAATCAAACATCATTCGATCATTCAAACATACAATTTAAAAATAAAAACTTCGGTAGATTATTTGTGCGGTGATTATATGCATAACCCTACTAACGATAATATATGAGTACTTAACAGAATTTGAAAGAAACAAAATGTTGGCAACACCAGAATTAGAAAGGACCTGGATAAGAATGGAGCGATCTAGAATGATGTGAGTAAAGATTTAATGAATGATAACAAAGCAAATGTATGAGTAAGGGAGTAAACAATGCAAGGAAGGAGAAACAAGATGAGAATCTTGGGACCTGTAGGTTATGGGCCCACCACTCTTCCGATGCGAAACTATGATGGGAATGTTCAAAGCTATCGACATGTCGTAGCAGTTCAAACGATGTCGATCGATGAACCGAACATAAATCAAGGAATGGATAATTCCAGAATCAAAAAATATGTGTACGACAAGAATGAAATTATACCCAATAATGAATCAAGGAATGGAAGGGACAAAAGAAAACAAAGGATGAAGGAACTGAATGTGAAGGGATCAAAGAAAAATCGAATAAGACAAGTTTTCATAACATAAGTTGGTTATCAATTATTCATGTGATTCTTGCATTGCACATACTGTTGAGTCAAACCGGTGAAAACCCAAATTTGACTAATATATCAGTCAAAGCCAAACCTCCTTATGTTAGTCACGTTTGACTGATACATTATCCAAAATTCGGGCTCTGATACCACTAAAAATCTTGTCACGCCCCGCTTTCCAAACATACGGAACACAAGCACGTGATATTGGCCCAGCGAATGACTTGCATCATTCATAAGCTGTTATTGATTTAACTCAACAATAATAACAATACAAAATAATTACGCAGGCAATAATAACAACCACATGAACAATAATAACTTGGAATAAGACAATACGAAATATCTAAATACAATAATAATCCAACATCTGGAACAATAATAACCATATTCGGATCAAAGCCCATAATACAAAGAAATAACAATGTTCAATAATTAAGTCTCCATAACAACCAATAATTTATTAAGCGTCGATGCTATCAATTCCTTTACCAATGTTGTTCTCCCAGTCCATCAAGCAATTCTCCTTGATTACCAGTAAGTTGTTCATCTAAAAAGAGGAGAAAAATTGTCCTTAGAGCAAGTCATGAAAGTAAGTAGAGAAAGCAAGAAATAATGGAATAACGATATAACAATGAATTCAATGGATCAATAGGAATCAATAATAAAGGGCGATAGTAATAATCAATATCAATTACAGTCGATACAATAGTTATAAACAATGATTCAATATTCGATAACAATGTTCAATGGTGGACGTCAATAACACTTGGTCAATATTCGATATCAATAGGAACAATGATGTACAATATGTAATGTCGATATTGTGTCAATTCTTAAGTCTATTAATCATTTTAATCCTAATTAATGCATGTAATACTGCATCCCATAACTACAGGTTCAATGCATATCCATCAATTTCGTTTAGACTTTAGTAACAAATTCTATAGATCATGTGTCGGTACGATAATCACTGATACAATAACAATATTGTGCACGATACATTATAATGATTCACTAATTCACTGATTCACTGATACACTAATACACTAATACGATACACGAAAGATTGGGGTGCCATAGTCAGCGCTCCAACAATAAACTGTAAAACACTGACCGACACAATCACTATATCATTCATTACCCAAGTCAATCCCTTAAACCCTGGCTTGTTAATTATTTTATCGATGCAACAATACATTATGTGTCACGACCCGCTTCCCAAAAGTACGGAATACGAGTACATGACATTGGCCCTGTGAATGACTAACATCACCCATAAGTTGTTTATCTGATCAACTTAATAATATAATCAATACAGAACAATTGCGTAGGCAATAATAATAATCTCATAAACAATAATACTTGGAATGAAACATTATGAAATATCCAAATACAATAATAATCCAACATCTGGAAACGATAACAAAATCCGGGACATAAGCCCAAAACAATAATAAATCCCAATACAATAATAAATCTCCATAATAGAAATAAATCTCAATACAATAGTTTAATGGAATCACATTCAATTATAAAGCAATAGTTCTTTAGAAAGTTTGCTTTCAAATCCTAGCAGCCAATTTTCCTTCATTACCTATGTACACTTCATCTAACAAGAGAAGAAAAATTGTCCTTGGAGCAAGTCATGGACAGCAAGTAGAGAAAGCGAAGAACAATAAAATAACGGTATAACAATGAATTGAATGGATCAATAAGAATTATAACATGGGATGATAATTAATAATCAATATCACGGTAATCGATGCAATAGCCATAAACAATGATTCAATATTTGGTAAAAATATTCAATGATCAATAACATTTAGCCAATATTCGATATCAATAGAACAATGATGAACAATATGGAATGTCGATGTGATGCAATTTTTTAGTCTATTAATCATTTTAAATCCTAACTAATGCACATACTACTGTGTTCCATATATTCCATACCACAGGTTCGATGCTTGCAATCAATTTCGTTTAAACTATAGTGGTAGATTTTATAGTTCATGTACTGGGTATGATGAAGATAACGGTAATAACACGGGCCATGGTGTAGTTTTCTACACGATGACGATAACGGTAATAACACGGGCCATGGTGTAGTTTTCTACACGATGACGATAACGGTAATAACACGGGCCATGGTATAATTTCTTATACGATGACGATAACAGTAATAACATGGGCCATCATCCGAGTACAATCCCCATATCATTACCTACTGTTACCGCTGATTTCGGTGTGGGGGTAAACAGATAGAATTTGTGAATCCGAGAAAAACCTGAACAGTTGACTAAGCCTTCTTGCTCCCGCCGCGACCTGCAAGGAAGTGCGAGACACCAGGGTTGATTCCGGCGACGCACCCTCCGACGCTCTTGTCAGTAATCAGAAAAAGATTAAGAAAGAGCTTAAGTGGTGAAAAAAGTGATTAACCTGGTCTTGGTGGTAGAGGGGTTGTATTTATAGTCGCCTTTGGAACGGTTAGGGGCCTGATTTCCTGCCTAACAGCGAGGAGGAAAATCCTCCTATTCTGTTTTGGGAAATTAGGCCCTGATTCCCTGGTGGGAGCCAATCAGGCTTGTTGATTTGATTTAGTCAAATCAGTGGCCCTGATTCTCCTCTTGGTGAACTGGGCTTGTATCGGGTCGGGACCCGTGCCCAGTTGAAGTGGATCTATTCGCGGGTGGTTGGTTCTGTGAGAAGGAGACCCAATACCCGTTTTAGATCCATCTGTATGTGAAATTACCTTTTTACCCCTGTGCTTTAAGATTCGTGCTCGATCTGGACGGTCCCGATTTAACCCCATTTTTAGCCATATCACGAGCCCCCCACTCCTAAAGACTGAGTGTGATCAGACTTTGAGGAGTAGTCTAGCTGTTTTAGTGGCTGGTGGAGTTGTATCGGAGTCCAAATGTGGGATTTTGAATCTAGAAAGGGGGTAGTGAGGTAATTTATTGACGCCGCTTACTGTTCTCTGGTCACATCGGGTATTTGAGGGTTTTTATCTATTTTTTCGAAATATTTATTTAATTTTGCGACGTGTTCACTAATCGTTCGGGGGCCTTTAACAGTACATTCTAGGTAATAATTGTTCGTTCAGGGGTTCGAAAATGTGCCCCCAAATTTCAATTATTTTCCAGAATTTTTGGTTAATTTTCCCGAATTTTTAGCAATTTTTTCGCAATTTTTAAATAAATAAAACGATTTAAATAAATAAAAAACGATTTAAATACCGATTGATGACGTGGCTCGATCTGAGCCGTTGATCATGGACGAGCACGAATTTCGGAAAGATCTGATGGCTGTTACCGCTCGGCAGTGTTTTTCTCCGTTTACGAGCTCGGAAAGGCGCTTGCTCGGCTGCCGACCGGAGGTAGGGGAGTTCGGCAGGCCGAGCGACGTGGCGCTATCTGAGCTGTCGGATGCTGGTGCGCATCTCGAGACGGGCACGGTTTCCCAAGAAAATGCTATCTTGTCTTTTAGCGCACGTGGCGCAATCTGGGCCGTTCATCATTGGGAGCGCGAATTTCTGAGAGATTCAACGGTTTAAGTAGCTCGGTGTCTTTTTTCTCCATTTACCAGCTCGAGAAGGCACTTGCTCGGAAGCCGACCGAGGAAGCGTGGCTTCGGTCGTCCGAGCGACGTGGCGCTATCTGAGCTGTTGGATGTTGGCACGCATCTCGAGACGGGCGCGGTTCCCAAGAAAACGCTATCTTGTCTTTTAGCGCACGTGTCGCAATCTGGGCCGTTCATCATTGGGAGCGCGAAAGTTGAGGGGAAAGTGAGTTTTCCCCGTTTACACGCTCGGGAAGGCACTTGCTCGGTGGCCGACCGAGGGCCTGGGGTTCTGGCAATCCGAGATGACTCTGTTCCCAAGGGTATTAATGGTGCTTCGAGACTTGCGCGGCGTTCTGCCTTCCCAAGGTCATTAAGGATAACCCCCTCAATTAATACGCGACGTTTCAACTTCCGAGGGTCATAATGGCTAGTTCTTGGAGGTAGGCTATAAGTACTCCACTCCCTTTGTCATTTCAGTCGCAGCAATGTTGAGTTTTTGACCTCGGTGGTATTTGCCTTGGGTAACTTCTCTTTTGAGGTCCGGAGGGGTGGTTGCTCGTGTTCCTGACGGCCCCAAAGTGGATGTCAGGGGCGGGGGGAACGAGGCAGTAGTGGTGACGACCGTAGTCCGGACCCGAGGGATGAGTTACTTCGGAAGGACGGGTGGTCGTTCCTCCACCAAGATCTTCTGCCTACTTTGGTTGCTCCGCAGGGGTGCCAAGGTCGGCGGAGACCTTGGTGGAGGAGGTGATGATCCATGTCCGAATCCTTGTTCCGGACCATCTGAGCTCGTTGTTTGCCACTGTGAAGGCGCTGTTGCCAGAGTCCTCTGACAAGCCGAGCCTTCCAGTTGCAACCAACTAGCTCGGAATGGTGCGCTTCTCCACCATGAGTCGTGGCTCGGACTTCCGGACCGTCTGAGCTCGTTGTTGGCAACTGTGAAGGCGCTGTTGCCAGAGTCCTCTGACAAGCCGAGCCTTCCAGTTGCCACCAACTAGCTCGGAATGGTGCGCTTCTCTTGATCTCTGAGTGTTGATGGGCCCCCTCCCATCTCTGTCTTCCTTCCGGGCTGATGGCTTCTGATGGATGTCAGCCCTGGAGGAGTTAGAGATGGGGGGAGCGCCGATCTGTTTTTGACCGGGGCCCGTGGGTCGATCGAATATCGACCGAACGTGGGACCTGGGGGGTGCTCGCCGAGGGCGGTGCCTTAAAACTTTGAATCAAAATTTTTCATGGTTCCTCTAGACACAGGTGGGATGTCCGAGGGTTCAGGAGTCCGAGCGGCGTGGTGCAATTCGGGCCGTTGGATGGTGGCGCGCATCTCAAGACGGGCACCATTCTCTAGAAAACACTATCTTGTTGTCTAGTGTTCTCGGCGAGATCTGGGCCGTCTGATCGAGATCATGCGCGAAAGTTGAGGAGAAAGTGTGTTTTCTCCGTTTGCAGGCTCGGGAAGGCACTTGCTCGGATTCCGACCGAACCCTATTGCAGATAAGTTCGGATTGCTTGTAGCTCGGATTCAGATCCCCTGGAGCTGAGCTAATTGACTTGGTGATGGAGACAGTGGTGATGGGCCTTCGCGACGTTTCGAGAGCAGCCCAAAAGTCGCGAACTTTCGTTTGGAAGTCCAAGGGACGTTCCATTTTTACTATAAATCTTCACCCCCCCCTTAAACCAAGTCTCACTTTTCACTTTTACTCTCTCTCTTCAGTTTTTACTTTGCTTCGAAGTTTTTAGCTCTCTGGTGGCATTGCTAGCTGTCGCGGTAGCGTTCCTTGTTTCCGGCGAACTTTCCGACCGCACCTGTCACTTCAAGGTCAGTCTCTTTCCCTTCTCTTTTAGAAAAAATGGTTCGGATCACGGATGAGACCCCCGTCTCGGAGCAAGCCGTTGGCCGAGGGGATAAAGGGAAGGAGATAGTGGGTCCGAGCGATCAGAGTGTCGTTCATCCGGACAGAGAGGGTGAAGTCACCGAGCTGCCTAAGGAGGTTGCGGCGGTATCCCGGGAGGGCAAGGCCGTGGTCACGATCGTGGAGACGCCGAGGACGGCGGGAGCGTTCGGTCGGCAGCCCATTTCTCTGTCGAGTGTAGGGGGCGTGCGGGACTACGCCGAGGACACCTTGGAGAGAGTGACCCAAGGCACAGCGAAGTTGGTGGAAGAGAACGAGCCAAGGGAGCTATCCGAGGTGGACCATACCATCTCGTCTCTCACTGAGGGTGACCTTCGCCTGATCCGAGAGGGCTTCCGGATCCCGCTTGAGTATATGCTGCTCCTCCCTGGGCCGGGTTTCCGAGCCAACACAAAGTCCTCGTCGGACATTTGCATCTTCCCGGTCGACTCCCTTATTGCCGGACTCCGCTTTCCTTTTCACCCGTTCGTGGTTGAAGTACTGGTCTGGTATGGTTTGAGCCCCGCCCAGCTGATGCCGAACACATGGAGGCACGTCGTGGCGTTCGTCCTCCGATGCCAACAGGTCGGCGGCAAGCCGACTATGTTCCTTTTTCGGAGTCTCTTCCGACCTTGTCAGCCAAGGCGAGACGAACAGAGGTTCTTCCTTTCTCTTCGGACAGGCGTGAAGTTGATCGAGAATCCGGACTCGATCAAACATTGGAAGGAGACGTACTTCCTCGTCCGAGCCCTGACGCCGTGGGTGATACCGACGGTTTGGGCAAAGAAGGGTCTGCCCAAGCGGACCAAGAGGGAGGCGCCGCTTAGTGATGAGGAGGCGGAGGTCCAGAGGAAGCTCCTCGCTCTGCCAGCGCTGAGCTGGAAAGATATTACAGAGGAGCATTTGTTCCGTGGGGGTCTCAGTCCGATCGACCCTCGTATGCTTCTGGTATTTATACTCTTTGTTTAAAGTTCATGAAAATTTTTCTAAGTTTTTTCATTCGGCTTTTGCAGAGACGATGAAGCTTGATTACAAGGCTCTGGTGGCGAAGGGCAGGTCAGAGCAGGAGAAGAAGAAGAGGCCGTCGGCAGCGCCTCAGGACAACCGAGCTTCGAAGAAGCCCTCGGTCGTGAAGGCTGCCGACCAACCTAAGGTCGCGGTCCTCAAGGAGGGGGAGATTGAGGTCCTTGTCTCTCCGACGAAGGTCGTGGTCCCCGAGCAGGGGGGAGTCGTGGTCTCCGATCCCCCTGCCTCGGGTGCACCTGCACCGACCCCGAAGGCGGATGCTCCCGGTTCGTCGAGCAGCGTGTTCGGGGTGAAGGATGCGCTGTCCCTCCAAGTTCCGCCCCTCACTGCCGATGCGGAGAAGATCTTGACCGAGCGTCATAAGCAGATCTTCGTCCCCGACTGGCAGGTGATGAACGTCGATGGCTTCTTGGGCGACGGGAACATCTGCATGGAGGCGGTGAGGCACCTGCCGACCCCGAAGGATTGAGCGACCCTGAAGGCCGGGATGGCAGGGGACGCCGTGATGCAGATTGCCCGGAATACCATGTCGGTAAGTAGGCCGAGCTCTTCTTCATCCAAATTTCTTCCTTAGAATTTCTCCAAGTTCTTGGATTCGGATTTTAACATGTTGTTCTCTTTCAGACCCTCTGCCACTTCAATTTCCTGGTCGAGGAGTTGGCGAACAAGGAGCAGGAGAAGGAGCGGGAGAGGGCGGAGCACGTCAAGGTCGCGAAGCAGCTTGATGCCGAACTGCTTCTCTCGACGAAGAGGGCTGCCGAAGTGGGGGGGTTGGAGAAGCAGCTGGCCGACGCCATTCAGCTGTCGAAGGACACGGCGGCCAAGCTTGAGGCCTCGGAGAAGGAGGCGGCCGAACTGAAGGATACGGCGGCCAAGCTCGAGGCGTCGGTGAAGGAGGCAGCCGAGCTGAAGGAGGAGCTGGCCAAGGCTCGGTCGGAAGCGGAGAAGGCTCGGAAGAGCTCCGAGAAGATCAAGGCCAAACACCTCAGGAAGGTGAAGAAGGTGAAGAAGGCCGTGCAGGAGGAGGCCACGCAGCACATGCTCCAAAACATGATGGATGCCTATGGTCGAGCCTTGCAACATGTAGCCACCAAGAATCCGGGCTTCGACACGTCCTCCTACAACTTTTACGACCCCGTGGAAGGGGAGGAGGGTGTCCCCGAGGGGTTGCTCGACCCTGAGGGGGAGACGGAACCCGTTGAGGACCCATGGGAGGCCGAGGCCGAGGGCGAAGAGGAGGACGACTCCGAGGAGGAGGGTTGGAGCGAAGGTGGAGGCGAAGGCGATGGCGGGGACAAGACCGAGGGGTCGACGGACCCGAACGGCAAAAAGGTCGACCCCTGACTCGGTTGTCTTTTTTAGTCTTTTGTTGTTTTGTTTCTTTTTGTAAGCCTCATCGCGGACTGGCCACCGCTTTTGTAAAACCTTCTCCTCGGTTTTGAATGAAAAACGTTGTGTTTGGCCAAAATTTGTCCCAAGTGTTGAGCTTCGGATTTGTGTGTGACTTGTTGTAGATGTTTCCGTGTATTGTCCCATCGGATTTATCTCCACTTTTCAGGTGAAGTTCGGCCCGATTACGGAGGTTGTATACCTTCGGAAGGAGCTGGAAAAAACGAAGGGCGAGCTCTTTCAGAGCCGGCATAATCGATTTCTCCTGCTCGGCAGGCTGGAGGAGACGAAGGCAGCTCTGCGGAGGTACTGTCGCGAGCTGTGGCAACTGCGGAAGTGCTCCCCAGCTCCTTGTCCCGAAGGCGAAGTCGAGAGTCTCCGTAGAGAGATCACTGCCGCCGAGCAGAAGAATGACGACCTTTTGGCTGAGGTCCAATACTTGGAGTTAGCGGAGAAAGAACGTTCGTCGGAGGGAGAGAAGCTGACTTCCGAACTGGAGAAAGCGTCAACCGAGCGCAAGAGGCTATCGGCCGAAGTCGACAGGCTCAGAAGGATCACAATAGATAGGGGGATCGAGGTCACCCATTACCGACGGCTTGCGACCGACAAAACATTGTCCTAATCAGCCACTTTTCCCCAAAAGAAGTTGCTCAGTCCTAATCAACCACTTTTCTGCCTCCAAACGCATCTCAGTGCCTGAAAACCTATAGGGATGCAGCCTCATAGAGTCTATGACTGTTCCCGACTGGGGAGGAAGAGCTGCCTGCATAGGCACAGCGAGCGGAGGAACCCAAGCAGCCTCCAAAGCAACAATCACCAAGTCACTGTGGTTTTGCTGAATGTTAATCAAGCGCTCAAGCAAAGTGGTGACAGCATCAAGCCCAGACTGATCGTCCTGGGGATGAGAAGAAGAAGAACCTCTACGAGCCATAGTCTGCACAAAACTAAAAACAAATAGCATCCAGATCAAGTTGATAATATTTTATTTATGCATGCATGGTTGGTGAAATGTTGAGCCGATCCTAGTTCGAGTCAAGCTTGTCTAATGTATTAGGCAACTAATACATTATCCAATCCTGGAAGCTGATATCACTAAAACCCTTGTCACACCTCGCTTCCCAAAAGAGAACACGGAATACGGATACGTGACGAAGCCCAGCGAATGATTTTCATCATCTATAAGCTGTTCAAGAATCATTATAATATTTTACAAGAATAATTAGTGTCGGAAGCAAAAGAATCAACCAACATGCACATATGAACCAAAATACCAACAAGAATACTTAAAACCAAAATGTATTAATCTCAAATAATCACAATCTGAATAATTCAAAAATCTTGGGTCACATTGCCCAAATACAAATAAATCCAAGTAATGAAAATACAATTGTTCAAGCAAGAAACAAGAAATAGTAATAGCAAAATCCACCACTAATACTTCATATCACCAATACCATCTGGAACCTGTTCTCCAAAATCGGCAATTTAACAATTACAGGGATAGAAAAAAGAAAACAAACTCCCATCAATGCAAGTTACGGGCCGCTTGTAAAGCAGGATACAAGTACATGGGAAAACTAACTAATAACATCAAATAGGCATGATATCATGTATAACAACTAGCATGGTAAGGTGAACAAGTACAAGTAGTATGTATCAAGTGTCAAGTGAATAAGTATCATGTAAACAAGTATCAAGTATCATGTATCATGTAGCATGTATCAAGTATCATGTATCATGTAATCAAGTATCAAGTAAGCATGTATCATGTTCAAGTGTCATGTATCAAGTCTTGTAGTTATTACTATCTATGTAGCACTTAATGCATCCCAGTTTTTACTACATTGTTGCTACTACAAACAGTTTCGCTTTAGATTTCATAGTGGACCATAGAGGGCAGTGTACTCAGGGACAAGTATCAAGTATCGAGCTCCAAGCTCCAAGTATCATGTGTCATGTAACGCGTGTCAACTTGTGCAAGTGGCAAGTACATGTCCTGCGTGCAAGTGTCAGGTAATCATGTGTCAAGTATCATGTATCAAGTAATCAAGTAGGATCAGTGGATCCCCTTCTGAGTACACATTTCTGAATTATCCACTATTAGATCTTTCCCTTAAACCCGGGCTTGGTTAGTTATTATTAATTTCAAACAAGCATATATGTGTGCAAAACATATCAAGAACAACATGGCATGATCATGTAACAAGTTCAAGTTGCAAGATAAACATGTACGGGTGCAAGATAACTCATAAAAGGATAAAATAACCAAATCTCTAGTTCAGGACAGCAAGATCATACTGTAGTAAAACAGTGATTTCCGGTGTTACAAATATGCAAATCTAAATCTAGCGAATATAAATAAGCCATATAGTATTTCACAACAACGTAACTCAAAACTGATTTGAATCTAGAAAATACATTCAGCTAGAAATCAGTAAATTGAATACAAAGTCAGAAAAAAGCATCAAAACACCTCAAATAAATCTAGGAAAAATCTAGGGTGTTTCCCTATATGTCTAGTATCAGAATATAAAGTTTCCTAATTTTCTAGTAAGATTAGTTCAGTCAACAAAAATTAGAAAATATCAAGAAATAATAGTTTGGCACATCAGGAATTCCCAACACTAGTGTACGAAAATTGTAATATCTTGCAAACCGTGAAAGGAAATCCTGAATCGTCAAAGAGAGATTAAAATAGACAAAATAAGCTAACTTTCATATTTCACACATACTTTTCATACAGGAAAAGGAACTAGGGTGAAAATATACTTCTTTACAGAACACCGAGCAAAATCCAGCAAGTATAGTTTTTATTCGAAAGCATGAAACGGCATATAAAAATCATCAATAAAATCCACCAAAATTCTGAGTAGTCCTTAATCAAGTATATAAATACGGCCCAAAATTTCAGATCAACGTAATATGTTTAACACTAGTATCAAAATAGTTTAGATATCGAAATCATCAAGAAACCAAATCTGGAAATGAAATACACCTCTGTAGTAAAACAATCACATCTCGCACATACAAAAACAAAATCGATCAAGGTAAGAAAGTTTGGAAAGAAGATGGATTTCTCTAAAAATCATGTGTAATACTAAAGTTAAGATACTGACCTTAATATGGTCTATAATAGCAACCAAAACTGATCATCGACAAAATACAGATTTTTCTTTTAACAACAAATCAACATACAACATACGAAACTCATTCCAAACACAACCAAACATGTTATAGAGTCTACTAAGTGTCCAAACATCATGAAATAAGGTATATAGCAAGTCCAAAACAAGTATATCATATGGATCCAAACAACACACAAATTTTCATAATTATCTCACAAATATAATCACATCAAGAATGGTCAACACCTAAGTTGCTTCATGTCAAATTTGTGTCGTAAGGCAACTATGGTCAATAGCACTTTAGAGACAATACTCATCAGAAATACATCACACACGAGTTGTCTCTAGAACCCAACTATACTACAAGCAGAATTTATGACTTGTATCATGCAAAGGAATTAAGTACACATTACTTGCCTTATCCGATGAGAAAATGACTCCAAGCAAGAATAACGAGAACGGATTCCCTGCCAACGAACTCAACGAACCGCGAACGAAAACCACAAACAAAACCCACGGACCGACGAACGAAGCAGGAAACCAACAACAAAAACAATGAACGAAGCACAAATCCCACGAACCCAATAACGAGTCCTCAAACACAACAACGAGCACACAAGACCCGATCAACAACGAGCAACCAACACCCGATCAACAACGAGCAACCAACACCCATTCATATGAGGGAGATGAGGAACGATGTCAGCGGAGAGCACGATGGTGCTACCGCTGTTGTCACTGTGGTCGGGAGGGGGAAGACAACACCCGATTCTGCTATATCGCTGTTGCTAGCATGCCGAACAGAGATAAAGATAGATGGAGATGGTGTAGGAGATGGGGTGCAGTGGAGTAGGCGAAGGAGCAAGGGGTCTGGAGATTGGGGAGGTGCAGGGTGCAAGGGAGAGAGAGGGCAGGATGGGAGAGGAAAAGAGCAGGGTTTAGCGGCACTAGGGATGGGGAAAAAATAGGGTGCATGAGTTGCATATATAGTGGGTTAATATTTATGGTTGAGAATTAGGGGGGTAGCAGACGGCGAAACAGTGTAGGGGAGTAATTGGGTCGGGTTTTAGGCTAGCGGGTTGGGTAGTATAGGTAATAGGTGGAGTTGGGTAGATGAATATGTAATTAGGTGATATCTAGGGTATTAGGGGATGGTTAGTGTGATATATATCTGATTTGGGTGCATGTTATTAGTGTAGGGTTTTTAATAGGATTGGATTAGGATTTGTGAAAGTGGGTGATAGTTTTAAAATGGATAGTTAGGGAAATTAAAATGAGTATTAAGGATTCAAGCAAAATATAGGTAGGGCAAAAATGAGGAGAATAATAGAAAAATATAATGCAGGGCCCGAACAAATAAAATAGAGAAGATAACAACGACTCAATCAAAAGAGACGAAACAAGAGACATTAAGAATTCAAATAAAAGAGACCAAAAATAATAAAAGAATATATACTGAAAATAAAATCCAATATACGGTCCAAGAGAAATAAAAGAGGAACCAAATACAAGGGAAAAAAAAAGAAAATACACTCAAAAATACATAAAACAAAAAACAGGGGTTACATAGTTGATCACCAAAACCTTCTCATAAAGCAATATAAAGAAAATAGGAAAAACAGGAAAACAGTACGCCCGTTAGTACAAGTTACGGACCGCAAGTAGTATAAGCAAGAAAAAGTGGGAATGGAATGTAAAACAAGAAATAGGAAGTGATTGCATGGAGGAAAACAACAGTAGATGAATAGTATACAAGTAACAGCAAACAGTAGCAGGTAAACAATAACGAAAAACAGTAGCGGTATCAGTAAAGGATAACAGTAACAAGTGATGGTAACAGGTAGCAGTAACAGGTAACAGTCTATGGAAAACAGGGGTGTACCAGTGAAACATGTTATTCTTAAGTCTATTGTTCAATATTATCTAGGTAGCACTTCATGCGTCCCAAATTTTACCACATGGTTACTACATACAATAAATTTCGTTTAGATTTCGTACTGGAACCTATAGGACTATGTACTCAGGCATCCAGTAAACAGTAACAGTAAATAGTAACATTGTCATGAATCATGTAATCATGTATCCATGAAAAACAGTTGAGACCTATGGGTCCCCTTCTGAGTACACCTTCCTATAAGATAGTATGTAGTTAGGTAAACAATAACAGTTTGTGAAACACGGTACAACAGTAAACAGTTGGGAAAACAGTTTCCCTTCTGAGTACAGATTTCTATATTGTCCGCTACTAGATCTTTCCCTTAATCCTGGTTTGATTACTTGTCATTATTATTAAAACAGGTGTGGGTGAGCATAACAGGGCAACAAAATATGGCAAGAATAGGGGACAAGTTTAAGTCGAATAGGATACATAAACGGGTGACAAAAAAATTTATAACAGTTAGATCAATGAGACTTTCACTTCTTGACAGCAAGATGCTGCTGCACCAAAACTGAGACTCTCGTTGCCACAGGAATGCAAATCTAGATCCGTCAGAAAATCTAGAAACTAGAGTCTCTGCCGAGTCTAGCGCATATACACAAGTCATACATCAGCTACAATAATAGGGTTTAAAACAACGTTTTATACAGAATTTATGTTCAGTCAAAATATGCAAAGTCTTGTTTATAAGCATGAAAGGGGTCTAAAAACATAATAAATAAATCTAAGAGAAATCTGGAAGGTTCCTTAGCATGTCTAGTCTCAACATATAAAATTTCATGAAATTCCATTACAGATAGTATAGTCTATTTAATTTGGAAAACAGAATGATGCAGGAAAACTTCAAATCTGAAAGTTCAGACACAGCAGTACCAAAATAGTGATAATTCACAAAATACAATTTGAAATCTCAATCCGTCAAAAGGGTTGTAAAATAGACATACCAGGCAACATTTCATATTCACAAAGATTTTATCAAAAATGATTAGAATCAGGTTGAAAATAGAGTTCTTTACTCAACCGTATCCAGTTTATCAATTATAGGATTGGTTACACAAGCATGAAACAAGTTATAAGAGTCATTAATAATTCTACAAAAATTTGGGATTGATCCCAATCATGCCTAGTCATACCCAGAAAAATATTAAATTCAAACTTTACTTTCAACATCAGTTTTAAAATAGTAACTCATGCAGTGATCTTAAAAATCAGAATCTGAAAATTTCGATACAGCTGCAGCAAAACTGCGATAATTCACACATCAAAATCAGAATTGAGATTTGTCAAAAGTTCTGAAAAATAAACATCGAGGCCTACAGATCATGTTCACAAATTAATTTATTTACTTATTTAAATACGGTCTAAATTGCTGTAATAAAACAGAGTAGCAGCAAAACGAAATTCTTTCACGCATTTAATCGAACAATTCATCTACAATAGATCCAATTTAAAATGTAATCCATAGCAGGATATATTTGTCACACAACTCAACATGGCATGCGTATTAATATGTCTACAACGAGATAACACATCTAGTGCATCAATCATGTAACAAAATCCACAATATACGGTAGATTACGAACAAGCACATACACATAAAGATCTCTATTTAGATCCAATTAATTTTCGTGTAGTGTGTGTGTGTGACAACTTATTGTGGATAATCATGATCATGAGATGACGGAAATGGATCAAGGGAACAAGATTATGGTTATCAAGGAATTATCATGAGAATGAAAGCAATGATGAATGCAAGACTACTTACGGTATTTGAACTTGTACGAGGAACAAAAACAACAAACAAGCTACTTGCCCTGATTGGATGATGATTCCGATGAAAATATTAGAATAACGGGACTGGATCCCAGCAAAGAACCATGAAGACAGGCACAAGTAATGTGCACGGAGACACGTGGACAAGGGACAGCACACAGCAACCGCACAAAAGCAAGGAAGCCAAACAGTAACACGTGTGATGCACATGACCTCAACACACAGCAATGTTAGCAACCGGCAAGGCGATGGTGGGAGGTTTTGGCTTCGACTGGTGGCGGTGTCACGCCTTGCTTCCTAAAAGAGAATACAGAATATTGATACATGACTAATCCTAGCAAATGATTTTCATCATCCATAAGCTGTTCGGAATCGTTACAACATTTCACAAGAATAATCAGAGTCGGAAGTAAGAAAAGTCAACCAAGCCTGCATATATAGATCAAAATACCAACAAGAATACTTGAAACCAAAATAATATAATCTCAAATAATCCAGATCTGCATAAGTCAATATCCTGGGTCAGATTGCCCAAATACAAATAAATCCAAGTAATCAAGTACAATTGTTCAAGATAGGCAACAAGAAATAATAATGGAAAATTCCAGCAGCTAGTATCTCATCTTGCCTATTCCATCTGGTAGCTGATCTTCAAAATCTGCAATTTAATAAATTGAAGGAAGAGGAAAAAGAAAACAAACTACCGTCAATACAAGTTACGGGCCGCTTGTAGTGCAGGATACAAGTACATGAGAAAACTAACTAATAATATGAAATAGGCATGATAACAAAATATAACAACTAGCATGGCAAGATGAACAAGTGTAAGTGGCATGTAACAAGTATCAAGTAAACAAGTATCATCTAAACAAGCAACAAGTACCAAGTGTCGAGTATCAAGTACAAGTAGCAAGTATCAAGCATCAAGTGAACAAGTATCAGGTATCATGTATCATGTACTAGTAACAAGTATTAAGTGTCAAGTGAACAAGTATCAAGTACAGGTAACATGTAACAGATGTCAAGTATCATGTACATGTATCATTTAACAGGTATCACGTATGTCATGTCTTGAATTATTACTATCTGGGTAGCACTTCATGCGCCCCAGCTTTTTATCACATGGTTGATACATTCAACTAGTTTTGTTTAGGCCTGGTAGTGGGTTTCTATAGGGCCGTGTACTCAGGCGTCAAGTCAAGTAACAATTATCAAGCACAAGTCACGTAATTGTGAACACGTGGCAACAAGTAGTAACAAGCATGAATCATGTAGTCATGAGACATGGCAACAAGTAGTAACAAGGATGAATTATGTAGTCATGAAACATGGTAGCATATAGTAATATCAAGCATGAATCATGTAATCATGAAAAATGGCAATAAGTAATATCAAGCATGAATCATGTAATCATGAAATATGGCAACAAGTAATGGGAAACACGGCCCCCTTCTGAGTACACATACATATATTGTCTATACTAAGGTCTTACCCTTAACCCCGGCTTGGTTATTTTTTATTATTATTAAACAGGCATGTATGTATACAAAATATGGCAAGAATAACATGGTATGATCAAGTAAAAATTTTAAGTTGTAAGATAAACATGTACGGGTGAAAGATAACTCATAACACGATAAATAAGTGAGATTTCTACTTCAGGACAGCAAGACAGTGCTGCACTAAAATTGGGATTCCCATTGCTAAAAACATGCAAATATAGATCCGTAAAAGAATCTGGAAACTAGACTCCCGGTCGAATCCATCGAACATATATAAGTCATATAGTAGTTCACAAAAATATAACTCAAAACTGAAGTGAAACCAGAAAACAAGTTCAGCCAGAAATTAGAAAATCGTATTCAAGAACAGGTAAACAGCATGAAAACTAGCAAATTAAATCCACGAAAAATCTGAGGTATTTCCCTATATGTATAGTAACAAAAAACCAAGTTTCATAATTTTCCAATATAAATAGAGTAGCCAAGTTAAATTAGAAACCCGTGAGACACGACAGTTTTGTAAATCTGGGATCCTGAACATTGCAGTACGGAAACAGCAATATCTCACAAACCATAAATCGAAATCCATATCTGCCAAAAAGGTGATAAAATAGATACAGTAGGCTAACTTTCATATTCAGAAATATTTTAAAAACAGCAAGTAGAATTAGGTCGAAAATCCATATTATTACTGAATAGTAGTAAAATTCTGCATGTAAAATATTTATTTGCAAGCATGAAAAGGTTTGTAAAACTCCTCAAATAAATCCACCAAAATTTCAGATCAAAATAATAAATTTAACACCGGAATAAAAAAAAATGCAGTCTGAAAATCTTTATACACCTCAGTAGTAAAATAGTCATAACTCACAAACCGTAAATCGAAACTGAGATCCGTCAAAACGGTTAGAAAATAGACAGAATTCTCTACAAATCATGTTCACAAAATACTTTCAAATACTGATCAAAACGAAAAAGCTAGCAAAACTGAAAATATCAAATATGCACAAAATCCACTAGTTCACATAGAATTCATCCAAAACACAACCAAACATGAGGTAGAGTATACTAGATGTCCAAGCAACGCGGTATAGGGTATTTCACAAGTTTCACAAGTCCACAACAACTCTATCACGAATAACACGAACGAGCATCGGATAACATATGAATAACACGCATATATGCAACAACATGTGGGCAATCCCAGGTTATAACATGTCATGTATGTCGTGAGGCAACTATTGGTCAAATCATCAGTATAGAGACAAGATCAACAAAGGGATTCACACACGAATTATCTTTAGAAACCAACTACACTACATGCGGTATTTAGTACTTGTATTACACATAAAAGAATACAAGTTATTAGCCTTAACCGACGACAAAAATGACACCCCGCAAGAATAACAGGAACGGATTCCCGGCAACGAACACTACCACAACGAATGAACCCGAACACGAACCTCAAGCAAATCACGAACCCAACAACGAACACAATAACGAGCACACGGACAACGAACACACGGCCCAAAGATGAGTACAACTCACGAACCACACACAACAACCAACCACGTTCGATACACCCAACACACGCATTCAAGAGAGCAGTCGAGGCTGGCCGTGGGGGCTGCTGTCGGAAGTGCACAACACGGGGGGTGCTCTGCTGCGGGTGGCCTCCCGTTCCTATGCGTCGGCGGAGGGATAGCACTGCACGCTTTGTGTTGTTGCTGCTGTTGCCGAGGAAGCACAAGCAAGGGGGACCCTGGTGGTCGCGCCGCATGGGACAGCTCCAGGCTGAGACTGGGGATGCTGCCCGTCGGGGGATGATCGGTGCAGGCGGCACTCAGGAGGAGCACACAGAGGGACAAGCATTACAGGGGAATCGCTGGTAGGGGGCTGTCTCACTGCAGTCGACGAAGGAGCACACAAGGGGGAACGACTGTCGATGGAGGCACCGAAGGTCGGGGTCGCAGCGCTGCAGGCGATGAGGGGAGATAGGCGACTGGCCTGTCGACGGAGGAGGGGAAGCACAGGCGGCGCGATACTGGGCACGCCGGAGAGGGAGAGGGCAGGAGTTGGAAAAGCTCGGGAGGATGGGGGAGACAAAACGGCTAGGTGAGGTTGACGAAGTGAAAAGGGTGCATGGGTTTATATAGGCAGTAAAGAAAATTAAGGTTTAGGATCATGTGATGGCGGCTGAAGGGTGAGTTGGGTTTCGAGTTGAGATCATAACGGGTTTTAGGCTTACCGAGTTGGCTTATTGGGTATTTAGGTGAGTTATTGGGTTTGGGCTTATGTGATTAACTGGTAGAGTTAGGTAGTGGGTGTTAAGATTTGTTAGTGGGTTTGGGTAATGGGTATGAAGGTATTGGGGGTGTAAACAGGGTGTAGGTGTATTGGGTTTGGGTATGAATTAAAAATCCAATAGAAAATAGGGTCTTAAAAACTAATAGAAAAAAAAAACCAATAAAATGTAGGGTTATATAACAAAAATATATTTTGTACTACAATGTGAAAATAATTTGAAATAACTACTAATACAATTTGTACATAGAAATATTAATAACCGGTCAAAATTAATAACAATAATAACAATATGAAAAATAATAATACTAATAATAAAAAGAGTAATAGTATTAAAAAAGAATTCAAATTAATAATAACAATAATAAGACATGTATTACAATATTAAATTACAGAAAATAGTTACAAATAAATTTATTGGTCGAAAATAGATTTTAATAGAAGATCCAACAATATATTTTGAGAAAAAGAATTTGAAAGCAGGAAAATTATCTTTAAAAAAATTAAAATACCAAAAAATACACAGAAAATACGGATTGGGGAAAACAACGGTTATAAATCCTACCCACCTTACAATAAAATTTCGTCCTCGAAATTTGCTTAGGCGGTGCATAAGACAAGCCAAAAGCAAACTTGGGGAAGGGAAACAAAGCAGAGGGCTAATGGGGAAGGAACAAAGCAGTGGCAACACAAGAAAAAGAAGGAAGTGGAGATCAAATGGAATGCATGAAAAGAAGCAAACAGTATCAAAAGGAAAGAAACAACATCAGGCAACAAAGCAAGATAAGGAGAAGGTAGAACTGGAATCAAAGATAGCATGAACAAGGAAGAATTGAATCAAACAATGAATTGGTGAATGAAATGGAATGCAAGGAAGAAGTAACAGGTATCAAAAATGAAGAAGAAACAATACAAGACTTGCAAGATAACAAGTAAAGAGTGAAGAAATAGATAGAGCTCGAATCGAAGAAAGGATGGACAAGGAAGAGATGAACCAAGAAAATGAGTTAACGGATGAAGACGAATACAACGGATAGAGAAGCAAACAGTGTAGGGAAGGATAAACAACAGGAGAATCCTGGGATCTGTGGGTTATGGGCCCACAACGCTTCCGCTGTGCCACGATGACCGGGGAAGACTACGCCAATAGCATCCAACAATGCCGACCGAAGAACTAAGCAGGAAGAAAAGAATGGATAACACCATAATCAAAGGGATATGGGTACGAGAAGAATAAATTTATACCCAATAAGAGGTCAATCAAAGAGGACGAATGAAAGAGACGGAAGAAAATAAGGAATCAAAGGATTGAATAAGAAGGGAACAAAAGAATGGAAGGAATAATACTAGTATCCAGATCAATGTTGATTATAATTCATTCATGCATGCATGGTCTATGAAATGTTCAGCCGATCTCAGTTCGAGCCAAGCTTGTCTAATATATTAGGCAACTAATACATTAGCTAAACCTTGGCTCTGATACCACTAAAAACCTTGTCACGCCCCGCTTCCCAAAAGATAATACGGAATACGGATATGTGACTAAGCCCAGCGAATGATTTTCATCATCCATAAGCTGTTCAGAATCTTTACAACATTTCACAAGAATAATCAGAGTCGGAAACAAGAAAAGTCAACCAAGCCTGCATATATGGATCAAAATACCAACAAGAATACTTGAAACCAAAATATTATAATATCAAATAATTCAGATCTGAAAAAGTTAATATCCTGGGTCACATTGCCCAAATACAAATAAATCTAAGTAATCAAGTACAATTGTTTAAGATAAGCAACGAGAAATAATAATGGCAAATTCCAGTAGCAAGTATCTCATCATGCCTATTCCATCTGGCAGCTGATCTCCAAAATCTGCAATTTAATAAATTGCAGGAAGAGAAAAAAGAAAACAAACTACCGTCAATGCAAGTTACGGGCCGCTTGTAGTGCAGCATACAGGTACATGTGAAAACTAACTAAAAACATGAAATAGGCATGATAACAAAATATAACAACTAGCATGGCAAGATGAACAAGTGTAAGTGGCATATAACAAGTGTCAAGTAAACAACTATCATCTAAACAAGCAACAAGTACCAAGTGTCGAGTATCAAGTACAAGTAGCAAGTATCAAGTATCAAGTGAACAAGTATCAGGTATCATGTATCATGTACTAGTAACAAGTATTAAGTGTCAAGTGAACAAGTATCAAGTACAGGTAACATGTAACAGATGTCAAGTATCATGTACATGTATCATTTAACAGGTATCACGTATGTCATGTCTTGAATTATTACTATCTGGGTAGCACTTCATGCGCCCCAGCTTTTTATCACATGGTTGATACATTCAACTAGTTTTGTTTAGGCCTGGTAGTGGGTTTCTATAGGGCCGTGTACTCAGGCGTCAAGTCAAGTAACAATTATCAAGCACAAGTCACGTAATTGTGAACACGTGGCAACAAGTAGTAACAAGCATGAATCATGTAGTCATGAGACATGGCAACAAGTAGTAACAAGGATGAATTATGTAGTCATGAAACATGGTAGCATATAGTAATATCAAGCATGAAACATGTAATCATGAAATATGGCAACAAGTAATATCAAGCATGAATCATGTAATCATGAAACATGGCAATAAGTAATGGGAAACACGGGCCCCCTTCTGAGTACACATACCTATATTGTCCCTTACTAAGGTCTTACCCTTAACCTTGGCTTGGTTATTTTTAATTATTATTAAACAGGCATGTATGTATACGAAACATGGAAAGAAGAATATGGTATGATCAAGTAACAATTTCAAGTTGCAAGATAAACATGTACGGGTGAAAGATAACTCATAACAGGATAAATCAGTGATATTTCTTATTCAGGACAGCAAGACAGTGCTGCACTAAAATTAGAAATCCCGTTGCTACAAACGTGCAAGTCTAGATCCGTCAAAGAATATGGAAACTAGACTCCCAAGCCGAATCCAGCGAACATAAATAAGTCATATAGTAGTTCACAAAAACATAACTCAAAACAGAAGTGAAACCAGAAAATATGTTCAGCCAGAAATCAGAAAATTGTATTCAAGAACAGGAAAACAGCATGAAAACTAGAAAATTAAATCCACAAAAAAATCTGGGGGTATTTTCCTATATGTATAGTAACAAAAAATCAAGTTTCATAATTTTCTAATATAAATAGGGTAATCATGTTAAATTAGAAACCCGCGAGACACGACAGTTTTGTAAATCTGGGATCATGAACACTGCAGTACGAAAACAGCAATATCTCACAAACCATAAATCGAAATCTAAATCTGCCAAAAAGGTGATAAAATAGATACAGTAGGCTAACTTTCATATTCAGAAATATTTTAGAAACAGCAAGTAGAATTAGGTCGAAAATCCATATCTTTACTGAATAGTAGTAAAATTCTCCATGTAAAATCTTTATTTGTAAGTATGAAAAGGTTTGTAAAACTCCTCAAATAAATCTACCAAAATTATGGGTAAACCCCAATCAAGTCTAGAAATATTGAGCAATATTTCAGATCAAAATAGTAAATTTAACACCAGAATAAAAATAGGTTACTCTTAAGAATTCATAGAAAATGCAGTCTGGAAATATGTATACACCTCAGTAGTAAAATAGTCATAACTCACAAACCCTAAATCAGAATTGAGATCCGTCAAAACGGTTAGAAAATAGACAGAATCCTCTACAAATCATGTTCACAAAATACTTTCAAGTACTGACCTTAATAGGGTCTAAAATACTGATCAAAAAGGAAAAAGCCAGCAAAACTGAAAATATCGCATATGTAAAAAATCCACTAGTTCACAAAGAATTCATCCAAAACACAACCAAACATGAGATAGAGTATAGTAGATGTCCAAGCAACACGGTATAGGGTATTTCACAAGTCCACAATAAGTCTATCACGAATAACACGAACGAGCATAAAATAACATATGAATAACACGCATATATGCAACAAGATGTAGGCAATCCCAGGTTATATCATGTCATGTATGTCGTGAGGCAACTATTTGTCAAATCATCACTATAGAGACAAGTTCAATAAGGCGATTCACACACAAATTGTCTCTAGAAACCAACTACACTACAAGTGGTATTTACTACTTGTATTACACAAAGAAAAGAATACAAGTTACTTGCCTTAACCGACGACGAAAACGACACCACACAAGAATAAAGGGAATGAACCCGAACACGAACCACGAGCGAATCATGAACCCAACAATAAACACAATAACGAGCACACGAACGACGAACACACGGCCCAAAGATGAGTACAACTCACGAACCACACACAATAACCAACCACGTTCGATACACCCAACACATGCACTTAAGAGAGCAGTCGCGGCTGGCCATGGAGGCTGCTGTCGGAAGTGCACAGCACGGGGGTTGCTCTGCTGTGGGTGGCTGCCCGTTCTTGTGCATCGGCGGAGGGATAGCACAACACGCTTGTGTTGTCGCTGCTGTTGCCGAGGAAGAACAGGCAAGGGGGACCTTGGTGGTCGCATCGTAGGGGATAGCTCCGAGCTGAGACAGGGGATGCTGCGCACCACGGATGATCGGTTCAGGCGATGCTCGGGAGGAGCACATAGAGGGACATGCGCTGCAGGGCGAATCACCGGTAGGGGGGCTATTGCATTACAGTCGACAAAGGAGCACACAGGGGGGAACGGCTGTAGATGGCGGCACCGAAGGTCTGGGTCGCGATGCTGCAGGCGACGAGGGGAGACAGGCGACTGGCCTGTCGACGAAGGAGGGGAAGCACAGGCGGTGCGGAACTGGGCACGCCGGAGAAGGAGAGGGCGGGAGTTGGAAAAGCTCGGGAGGATGGGGGAGACGAAACGGCTGGGTGAGGTTGACGAAGGGAAAAGGGTGTGTGGGTTTATATAGGCAGTAAAGAAAAATAGGGTTTAGGATCATGTGATGACAGCTGAAGGGTGAGTTGGGTTTCGGGTTGAGATCATAACGGGTTTTGGGCTTACCGGGTTGGCTTATTGTGTATTTAGGTGAGTTATTCGGTTTGAGCTTATGTAATTAACAGGTAGAGTTAGGTAATGGGTGTTAGGATTTGTTAATGGGTTTGGGTAACGGGTATTAAGGTATCGGGGGTGTAAACAGGGTGTAGGTGTATTGGATTTGGGTATGAATTAAAGTCCAATAGAAAATAGGGTTTTAAAAACTAATAAAAAAATTTAACCAATAAAATGTAGGGTTATATAACAAAAATATATTTTTTACTATAATGTGGAAATAATTTGAAATAAATACTAATACAATTTTTACATAGAAATAGATCTTTAATTACCGATCCAAATTAATAACAATAATAACAATATGAAAAATAATAATACTAATAATAATAACAGTAATAGTAATGAAATAGAAATCAAAGTAATAATAACAATAATAAGACTTGTATTACAATATAAAATCACAGAAAATAGTTACAAATAAATTTTTTGGTCGAAAATAGATTTTAATAGAAGATTCAACAATACATTTTAAATAAAAGAATCTGAAAGCAGGAAAATAATTTACAAAAATTTAAAATAGCAAAAATACACAGAAAATATGGATTTGGGAAAACAGGGGTTATAGCGGTGTTGGGCAAGGCTGACGCCGAGGAGCGCCGGGGTGTTGATGGAGGGGTGGTGGTCGACCACGACAGGGCTGCGATGAGGGGACGATGGATTTGGTGGTTGGGTTCGACGACAAGAGGAAGAGGATGAGGATGAAGAGGTAGGGTGCTCGCAATCAGGAGGCTCGACTGCTGCTCGGGGATCGACTGTCGACGAAAAAGATGAGGAGGTCAATGGGTGCACTGGTGATCGCTGCGGGGCACGACAAGGCAGGAGGTCGATGATGGGGGTGGGTTGAAGACGAGGATGGAGGTGAGTAAGATGATGGGGTGTCGTTGAAAAGGCAGGAGCTAGTGGGATGACGGCTGGGTTAATATAGGGTTAGGGTTTTGATAATTAGGGTTAGGGTAGATAATCAGGTTATATAGGGTTTAAATGGGTTTGGGTTATTGGGTAGTATCCAATAGGAAAGGAAAAATCAAATAATAAAATAAATAGGCCATGAATTAAAATTAGTCAAATTCTCTAGAAGAAGAACAAATTTGAAATTAATACGATTGGGAATAAAGTTTTAATCAAAGCGACAATGAACTTTATTAAGAGAGGAAAAATTAATACACGGTTCATCATTGAACAAGGAATAATACAGTGGGGAAAAGAAATACTGAAGAAAATACAATAATGGGAACAGGGATTACAAATCCTACCCACCTAACAAGCAAAATTTCGTCCGTGAAATTCAGATAAGAAGCACATAGGGTAACCCCGAAAAGAAAAGAAGAACAACAAAAACAAGAACTACACAAAAAAAGAGGAAGCTTCTGCTGGATTTCCTCCTCCAATTCCTAAGTCGACTCACCCAGCGAGTGAGGATTCCAAGAAACCCGAATCAACTTGATAACCTTGTTCTTCAACACCTTCTCCCGCTGGTCCAAAATTGCAACTGGCGAAATCTCATAGGACAGATCCGGCTGCATGGATAACTCTGAATAGTCGATCGCGTGGCTCTCATCACGGATGTCCCTTCTGAGTTATGAGACATGGAAGACATCGTGCACCCAAGATAAAGCCGGCGGCAATGCCAGACGATAGGCCACCTTGCCTACTCGCTCCACGATGTCAAACGGCCCGATCAACCTGTTGCTTAGCATGCCTCCGCCTCCAATCCGGATAACGCCTCTCCACGGTGATACCTTAAGGAATACATGATCTCCCACCTCAAACTCCAAGGCTCTCCTATGGACATCTGCCCATCTCTTCTGCCTGTCTTGTGCTGCCTGAAGATGATTCCTGATCTAAGTCATCGCATCAACAGTCTTAGTGATCAACTCCAGACCCAACAATTTCTTCTCACCAATGTCATCCCAGCACACTGATGACCTGCACTTCTGACCATATAGTGCCTCATACGGTGCAGCTATGAGACTGGCCATATAGGTGTTATTGTACGAGAACTCTACAAGATGCAGGTGATCCTCCCAAGATCCTCCAAATTGTAGCACACAGGGACCTCAACATGTCCTCCAGGGTATGGATGGTCCTCTCTGACTGTCCATCTGTCTAAGGATGAAAAGTTGTGCTGTACTTCAATTTACTCCCCATACTGCTCTGAAGACTTTCCAAAAATTAAAACTTGAACCTCGTATCCATATCAGATACAATACTCACTGGAACCCCATGAAGTTTGACGATCTCTTACATGTACTTCTCTATTAGGCTCTCAGTCGACTGACCAACTCTGAAGGGAATGAAGTGAGCACTCTTCGCCAGTCTATCCACAATCACCCAAATGGCATTGTGACCCTTGGGACTCCTCGGCAAGGCGGTCACAAAATCTATCGTGATGTGTTCCCACTTCCACTCCGGAATGGGAAGAGGTTAAAGAAGTTCGGTGGTTCTTTGATGCTCTGCCTTCACCTGCTGGCAGATCAAGCATTGAGACAAATCTTGCTACGGCCCTCTTCATGCCATGCCACCAGAAGTGAAGCTTCAAATCTCGGTACATCTTGGTACCACCGGGATGAATAAAATACGACGACTTGGGGCTTCCTCAAGCAACTTCTGACGGACTTCACCCTTCGGAACACACAATCTGGACCCAAAACAAAGTGATCCATCCGAGTGAATAACCATATAGGTCCTTGCACCTGCCTCAACTTTTGCTTTGAACCCCTGCAATTGCTCATCACTTGCCTGCGCTTCTTTAATCTGCAATACCAGAGACGACTGCAACTGAAGCATCATGCAACTCCGATCAGAACTCAGCAAGATCACATTCAAGTCCAACCTTCTCATCTGCTCAATAAGCTCCCCCGGCTTAGTCAGGAACATGGTGTAACGCCCCGCCCCAATACCCAGACAATTTTTATTATTTTTAGATGACAAATTAATACTTATAGTACAACTGCCCACAACAGACTGCCTCTCAAAAGGTGGTTAACCAATTAGGCGACTCTTGATCATAGGCAATTATATTTTAATACTAATTAATATTGTACTCTCCCGATATGGGACAATTCGAACCAATCCGTTGGATCCTCTTTGCGTCGCAGACGTCATCCACAAGCAAATCCCCCTCGGGCGAGCCCCCTATGCCTCACCAGCACGCCCAGACGAAGCACAACAAATCCTTCTACACGTGGGCCCCTCCCATTGCAACGCTGGCAATCAGACAGAGCATAGTTGCTACTGTTGTCTTTTTGACCGTGGGCCCCACTGCACCGGATTCCAAACAGCCCCCTCCTTATAGAAGTTTTTATAGGTTGAGCTCCAATTTCCTCTTTATATTATATATATATTTATATCTCTGAAATTACGGGGTATTACATACACCCCACCTTTTAGAAATTAGTGTCCTCGCTGAGTACAGGCATGCCATCTAGTGCATGATCCTTCTTTCTAGCCGATGTGGTGTCGTCCTCGATCCCAGAGATCAATCACTCTAAACACCGCAGATCAAACCCGATCCCGGAGATCAGTGACTCTCAACACCGTGAATCATAATGAGGCCCTCTTACACACTCGGGGTCGAACACCGTGAATCAATTCCTCGATCTGCTTCTTAACTTCATCCTGCTCTACAGGTGCCATCCTGTTTGGAGCCTTAAAAATTGGAGCACTGCCCGGCTGAATATTAATACAAAACTCCACATCTCGCTGCGGCGGTAATCATGGTAAATCTTCCAAGAACACTGTAGGAAAATCCCTAACAACTAGAATGCCTCTTACTTCATCTGGAATTATCAATTTAGAAACCACTGCAGTCACCCTCGGGCCCTTCATCTTCCCCCGAAAAGTCACTGCAGAACCACCTGGTGCTTTCACCAACATCGCTTTCTTCTTGCAATCAATTGTGGCTTCATATATTGCCATCCAATCAATGCCCACAATCACATCCACACCAAGAACTTGCAGCTCAATAAGATCAATGCTAAATAATCTTCCACCAATCTCGATATCACAGCCATCGTAATATCGATCAGCAACCAATTCTTTTCCTAACGGCGTTGCCACCGACAAGACTCTGCCTAGAAAAAACTTAGGTTCCACACCTAAGACTTTTGCAAAATTGGGCGATACAAATGTATGCGAAGAACCAGTATCAAATAAAATTTTTGCTTTTATTCCATTAATCAAAATAAATCCTGTTACATGAAGAATGATACTCAAATCAACAATTTATTCTTAAACAAAGTTTTACTTAATACATTGAATAAATAAAATTCAAAATTCTTTCATACACTAGATCACATCCTCTGAGTTGCCCGCATCCTCCTCAGTCAATGCGAACACACGCCCTGGACTCTGAAATTTGCCTCCACCTGAACCTTCCTTCTTCAATCGTGGACAGAAAAGCTTATAATGCCCCACTTGCCCACACTAAAGACAAGTCTGCTTCTCCAGTTTAGGACATGCTGACCTGTAGTGACCCGCCTCCTTGTAGTAGTAACAAGTCACCTCATGAGTTGTAGGTGCCCTCTACTCTGGCCTACTGAACTTGTCGTGCTTCACTGGGAACTTCCTCCCACTCTGACTAGCTGCTGGCCTCTTATTCCTGTTCCAGGTCTCTTGCTTCTTCTGGAAGTGGTCCATATCCTCTTCTGTCTTAGCTGCTCTCCTGACCAGCTTATCAAACTTCCTTATGCCCAAAGGAATCATCCTCGACCTCAAATTCGGCCTCAAGCCCTGCTCGAATTTCTTGGCCTTCTTCGCTTCATCAACAATCAGCTCTGGTGTATACCTTGACAGATGAGCGAACTTAGTCTCATATTCACGCACTGTCATATTGCCTTGCTGCAGATTCCAGAATTCCATTGCCTTCTTCTCTTGAATATACAGAGGAAAGAAACGATCCCTGAATTCATCTGAAAAATCTTCCCAAGTCACTTGCTGATCTCCAAAGGTCCTCTTCACTAACTACCACCAGACGCCAGCATCCTTCTTTAACTGCATAGTAGCCAATTTCACCTTATTGACTGCTGGGGTTTCCAAGACTTCGAAGATCCATCTCCATCTGTCTAATCCAATCATAAGCCTCATTTGGATCAGACTGCCCCTCAAACACACACGGCTTCATCCACTTAAAGGACTCAACTTGCTTGATCGGATCAGTATTGACAAAAACTGGTCCAGCCCCTAAATTTTGATTCAGATTCTGTGCCATATTAGCTGCCATGAATGCATCCAAGGTCTGATATACCTTGGCAATCTCAGTCTCAAGATCAAGTCCAGCCTCATGGGAACATCCAACCCCATCACCATTACCACCATTCCTTGTCTTTGGTCCTGCCATTACTGAATACTGCAAAATGAGGGTAAAGTTAGAGCATCATAACATAATTTATATTCACATCAATACCTCATGGCAAAACCACAATCATGCCCCAAACCTAAATATCATGTTCTAACTCTATGTGATACTCACACTCTAATGTCCACCCCTAGATACTCACGCTCTAATGTCCGCACCCTAGGTTTATTTTCATATCGTATTTATTATTACTATTGAAGCATGCTCTGATACCAATCTCTGTAGTGCCCAAATTTCCAGTATGATATCTCGGAAATACTGGCACAATTCCCAGTGTCAACTTCAATTGTAATAGTAAACATAGCCAAAACACAGATAAAAATTTTCAACTTTTATTACATTAATTCTTTATAAAGCACAGCGGAAAAATAAACACCTTGAATTACAAATTCTTTCTTTTTACAACACATTCTTTTACAATTTACATAAGCCATAACATCAATTTAGCAGAAGCATCCAAATCCCAAGCTATAAGCAACTACCAGTAAAACATGATGCTAGAGATAACCCTAACCCCCAAAACTACAGGGGTCAGCCATAACAGTGTGAGTGACATAAAATAAATAAAAAAATGCTACAGAAATAAAATATAAGGCATAGAGTCATAAACAACATGTATCAACAGAAGTAACAATAAGAAATAACAATAATTAAAACATGAAAATATCAAGTGAAACTAGGCCAAGTGTTAAGTGTAGAAAAACAGAAAACAATGTGCATAAAACCAAGGCAAGAAAAACACCAATGTTATTTGCTGACTCTCTAATGCATACTTGTCGTATTCTATGCATCCCACTCTACATAGGTCCGGTGCAAGCCCTTATCGTTCTCCACTTGATAGGGTTTAATCTCTCGTTATGCAACTAATCCTACTACGATGACTACTACGAGATATAGATAAACTGTGAGTATTAGCCCACGTCCCGATAATTCCGCAGGTCAATCTTTATCCACAGATAATTCTAGAGACTATTTCACTCACACCTGGGAGTCTTCGAGAATACTCCACACCACAAGCTATGGCGCCTCATCACACAAATACCCCATGAGCATCGCCTCGACCCCGATAATTCCGGAGATCAATCGCACACTGCAGGTAATTCCAGAGACTATTTCACTTACACCTTGATAATTTTGGGGCTCACACCACAAGCCATACTGAGGTCCATAACCCATGTTCTCATTTTATCATATCACCATCTAGTGCCTGTCCTTATTTTGTTAAGTTAATTAATTAATTATGAATCTCCTAGAGTTGGTGTACCCTACCGGACTTAACTAAATTGATCAACAACACAGCCACAACTGGACAAACCACAAAACCTCAACTGCCAGTGTCTAGGCTCCCACACAATCTCTAAAGACTCACAACTCAACCATCACACCAAAACTTTTCAATAAAACTCACAAATCCATCATCAAAACATTTATAATAAGAGAACCCCTTAAATCAACAAAATTCAAATTTATTTAATGTTCTCATAAAATTCCAGAATTCAAATAAAATATTAAATCCATTAAATAACAAAAAAATCATATTTTTAAGTCATAGAATATCACCAAAACATCAATACGTTGAAAACACATATAACTCAGTTAATAAAGTCATAAGAAAACATTTAAAACTCCATTTTAAATAAAATATAACTATCTGAAAAATACTATAATATGTAGTAAAAGCATCATCTAAAATAGTAGAGTAATGATCCAAAATATCGAGGAAATAATAATTTAAAATAAACGAAGAAAATCCAACAAATGGCCAAAACAGCAATTGACGGCCGACTGCTCAAGAAAGGAAGTCGACTGGCAATTCCAAATTCTCAAAATCAAAGCATGACGGTCGACCGGGCGGTCCACCGTGACCGTTGTATAGTCAGGTTGGGTTTTTTTGCATGTTTTCGACCGATACTTGATCAAAACTTTGTAACTCAAATATCTAATTTCCTGAGATGATTGAACATATCTTATATGTCATATAGGAGTTATCAAAACACATCAAAACATCTCAAGATCTCAAAAGCAATTTTTCCACAAAATTCTTCAAAATCAGCAAATACATATATGTACATGTTCGATTAAGAATTTAAGTATCAGTTAATCATCAAAACTTCATCAAATAAGGGTAGTATAATTTATTAAGCCATCTCACTGCCAAAAGAATTAAAATCCAATCAAAACCCATTAAAATTTACAAAATCTTCAAAAGCAGCATGTATATAAATGTGAATGTGCATATGTGTTTATAAATGTAAGTATGTAGATCAGTAAAATCATGTTAAGGAGTAGTGTAAGGTTGTATTTAATTTGCAGCATCATATAGAACTCAAACCCAATCGAAAGCCTCAAAAATATCAAAACCCACTTTTCGGTCTGCATACAAACAGACCCGAATAAAACCCTACCTCATCGTTCAACACTCGATCCTTTTAGTTCAAATCTACTCTTGCAGTTTCATTAAACATACACACCACCTCTTACATCAGTTACCCATGAATATCTTCAATTAAAACATGCATATAATCAAGTTTCTATTCATCAAATCATCAAAACAGAGCGTATACTTAACATACATAGTAAAGAAGAAGTTTTATTTGTCTTCATGCAATATTATAGTACAATTTCATATATATGTTCAAATCAGCAACAATGTGAACGAAAATAACATACCCATGATTTCTATTAGGTTCTTTAACAATCTGAAGTCATCAAATTAGGGCTTTAATCATCAATTGTATAGTTTCATGAAAAGATTCACTTTTTAATTCATTAGGCCGGAACATGCTTTCATCAATAGTATAATATAGTTTTATCAATAGTATAGTTGTTTATGACTTTTTTAACTCATCAAAAATTCATTATATCTTCATACCATCATCTAACATGCTTTCTAATAGATAAATCATCACATACAACATGCTTAGAACAATAAGAAAATAAACACAAGTCACTCACCTGATTGAAGAATCAACCAAAGATAATAAAGAAATAAGAAAAATCCCTCCTTTCATAAGAAAACTAAGATCCTTGCTTTAAAACTCCAAGAAAAATAATAATAAGAAATCCCTTTGTGTTGTGCAGTGAAGAGATTACTGCACTCCACCCTTTATAGGCCGGAATAGAGAGTATCTAGGGTTTTGAATAGATTTTTAAAATACCTCTTTTAAATATATATTTACATATATAGATTCTTATACTTGAAGTTAAATAAAACCATCTTAATTGAGATTTTAAAACAAAACAAATACCCTATAACCAGCCGGCACTGTTCTGAAAACCCAGAAAAACAAAATTGCACTTTTGCCCCTTTAACTGGGAATTTTGCAAAAATACCATTTTTTTTATCAAAACTTGCAAAATAAACCAAATTTATTATTAAAAAAATAAACTCTTTACCTCTTAGTTTACTAGGCATCATGCCCAGCCCAAAAATCCAAAAATCTGGAGTTTTCAAAAATAAAAAATTTTCATTACTTTATTTTAGAATAAAAGATCAAAAACTAAAATGAACTCTTCACTCTTAATATTTGTACTCTTGTTTCTCTTTTTAAAGGTCTATAAGTCCAAAATAATTTTTCTTTCTGAAGTTTATATATACTCAGGAATTTTCTAATATTTTCTCAGTATTTATTTTATTTTTTAAAGCTCGAAATAAATCAAGTAAAATAAAAAAATAAAATAGATTTCTCCAAAAAAATTTGGCCACTGCCAGAATCGAACCGCGCACACACACACACACACACACACACACAACCACTGCACAGTCACTGAGACCAAAGCCCCATGCACTAGCCAAATGGGACAAGGTGCCCAACTGTCATGAAAGGGGAATGCTTGGGGTTTGAGTCCAATTCTTAGAATTTGGGAAAATCAAATTTTAAAAGTAAAAGCCTCTACCGAGACTCGAACCCACACACACGCAGTCACACGCTGCTATAGTAACACAACTAATGCCCCCCTATAACCAGCATGACCATAGTGACCAACTGATATAGGATTGGTTTAAAATAGATTTATGTCGAGTCTCTGTTTTAGAAATATTTCATTTTTCAAAAGATCATAACTTCGTTTCTTCTTCACAAAAGGTCCCAAAAATTTCCAGAATACTAAATTTACATACATTTACCAAATCAGTGTTTTAAAAATAATTTTTTGACATTAAAACAAGTATTTTTCACTCTAATTTGTCTTATATGTTTACAATTGCAAAATTTCACTTTAACAAATCCTCTACTCAATTCTTTGCATTAAGACTTTATTTAGGAAGTATAAATTTCTGTTTTTTCCCTCTTTATTCATAATACTTATAATTAAAATTGCATTCTTTGAGCAAGTATTACAATGGTTCAATAAGCGCAAAATTTAATAATTCATCTACTAACCATGAATGAACATTTTTCTACAATCACATGGTTCTAATTCCATAATTTCATGGCAATAAGTTAAATTAACTACATTAAACATGAATTATAACCAATAGCAAGCAATTCATCAAGCATTTAGTCATTCGTCTAGCAAGTCCTTTTTAGGCTCAATAAGTGATTATCTTATTAGTTCTTTTAGCATGCATATATATCAAAATCTCTAGCATGATGTCTAAGATTAGAAGTATAGAAAAACACCCACCTATTTGAAGAAAATACTACAAATGCTCCTAGAATCTCCTTAAACACACGAGCGGTCCTTCTCCTCCTAGAATGAGCCACCACAATGTCTCCTCCTCCTTGCACTTAGTGAAACCCGAGCCTCTTCTTGCCTTGGTGAAGTAGCCGGCCTCCAAGATGGAACAGACAGAAACTAATGCTCCCAATCTTTTTACTCTCTCTCAATTTCTTTACGCCCCTATATATTTATTTCTTTCTTTACAAAAATTCTTAGTGTTATATGCATACAAGGGAGGGGTATTTATACTAGTTTTAGGGTGAAATGGAGGGCTAGGATTGCATTAGATGATTGTAGATAAATGGCTAGGATACAATGAGAAGTTGTAGCAACCATCCATAACCAAAAAAACCACCTCTCCACTAATCCACTCTCCCACTTCCCTTCTATGAATTCCGGCCAATGGAGATGGTGTGCAATGCGCACACACGTGAAAGCACGTGTCCCAACTAGTATCCTGTAATTAAAGTTGTACATTATAAATTAACTAATTGTGTACAAAATGTGTCTACATGACATGTTAATATAATTAAAAGAGTAATTAATTCATGGGCTTCAAAATAGTGGACTTTTAGTATAAAATATTTAATTTATTAGATTGGGGTTAATTTAGAAAAACAAGTTTAGGCTTCTTAAAAATGGGATTAAAAGAATAAAGAGCAGGAAAGAAAATAATTATTTGTTCATGTTATTGAAAATTATTTTATAAGAAAATATTTATACAAAATTTTATACGTGCACAACATGTAAAATCACAATTTCACATTTAATAAAAATTCAAGGTATTACAATTATTGATTGCCGTGCCAAGAAAGTTTTGTTCCGGATTCCAGATCGCGCAGAGTTTGAGTTCCATGCTGGGGAGATGTCCCTTGGCCGAGCAGCAATTAATCAGGAGGTTTGAGTGATGGAATTGCATTCAGACTTTGAGGCTGCGCCACTAGTAGTTCGGGATTTCCTAGATATTTTTCCAGAGTTACCTGCCTTACCCCCTGATAGGGATATAGAGTTCGGTATTGAAGTTCAATCGGGTATGGTACCTATATCAAAGAGTCCCTACATGATGGCACCGGTTGCGTTAGTAGCACTTAAGGTGCAGATTCAGGAGTTGCTGGATTTGGGGTTCATCAAACCCAGTGTTTTGCCTTGGGGTGTTCCAGCCCTTTTTGTCAACAAGAAGGATGGTAGTTGTCGACTGTTAGTGGATTATCGGAAACTAAATAGTGTTACTATGAAGAACCGGTATCTGTTGGCCAAGATCGATGATTTATTTGATCAGATGAGTAGGGCAGCTATTTTCTCGAAGTTAGATCTTCGTTCTGGGTACCATCGAGTCAAAGTAAAGGTGACTGATGTACAGAAGACTGCATTCAGGACCAGTTATGGCCACTATGATTATCTTGTGAGGCCGTTCGGGATCACGAATGTGCCTGCTATATTCATAAGTCTTATGAACTGGGCCTTTTCTCAGTTCTTGGACAGATTTGTGGTAGTCTTCATTGATAATATTTTGGTGTATTCTTGGAATCGAGAAGATCATGCTGAGCATCTTATAGTTGTTCTGCAGACTTTGAGAGAGAATCAGCTCTATGGGAAACTCAGCGAGTGCGTGTTTTGGCTCGACATGGTTTCTTTCTTGGGGCACATTATCTTGGGCGATGGTATTTCTGTGGATCCAGCCAAGGTTGAGGCTGTGAAGGATTGGCCCGTTCACAAGTCAGTTTCGGAAGTTAGGAGTTTTTTGGTTTGGCTGGCTATTATCGGAAATTCATCCAAGATTTTTTGAAGATAGCAGGACCGTTGACTAAGCTGACTGGGAAGGGTCAGAAGTTTTGTTGGTCTGATGGGTGTGGTGAGGCTTTTGTTGAGTTGAAGAGCAGATTGACGTCAGCGCCTATATTGACTATTACAAATGGTTCAGGCAGATTTGTAAATCACTGTGATGCTTCTGGCAAGGGTCTTGGGACAGTTTTAATGCAGAAGGACAGATTCGTTGCTTATGCATCAAAGCCGGTGAGGCCGTATGAGAAGAACTATCCGACTCATGACTTGGAGTTAGCGGCAGTGATCTATACTTTGAAGCTGTGGAGACATTATTTACTTAGGGATTGAGTGGAGATTTTTACAGACCACAAAAGTCTCAAGTACGTCTTCACCCAGAAGGAGTTAAACATGAGGCAAACGCGTTGGTTGGACTTATGGCCGATTATAACATCAGTTTGTAATACCATCTTGGTAAAGTAAACTTGGTGCCAGATGCTTTGAGTAGGAGATCGGCAGTTATGTTCTAGACTCAGCAGAGCGATCTGATTGAGTAGATGTGGAGGTTGGAGTTAGATGTTTTGTTGCCGAGTTCTGATCGGAGTTGTTTGGTGCTCCAGCTTCAGTCGTCTCCTGTTGATCAGATTAAAGAGACGCATGCTGGAGATGTACAGTTGCACGGTTTTCGAACTGAGGTTGAGTCTGGATCCAGAACAGACATGGTTATTCATGCTGATGGATTGCTTCACTTTGGGTCTAGTTTATGTGTCCCGAAGGGTGAAGTTCATTAGAGGTTGCTTGAGGAAGCCCACCAGTCATCCTATTCTATCCATTCCAGTGGTACTAAGATGTATCTGGATTTGAAATTTCATTTCTGGTGGCATGGTATGAAGAGGGTTGTAGCTCGGTTTGTTTCTCAGTGTTTGATCTGCCAGCAGATTAAGGTAGAGCATCAGAGGAGCACTGGACTTGTTCAACCGCTTCCTATTTTGGAGTGGAAGTGGGAACATATCACTATGGATTTTGTGACCGCTCTGCCGAGGAGTCCGAAGGGTCATAATGCAATTTGGGTGATTGTCGACCGTTTGACAAAGAGTGGTCACTTCATTCCCTTCGGTGTCGGACAATCTACTGAGAGTCTGGCTAAGAAGTACATGCAAGAGATTGTCAGACTTCATGGGGTTCCAGTTAGTATTGTATCCGACAGGGATATGAGATTCAGATCTCAGTTTTGGGTGAGTCTTCAAAACAATTTGGGCAGTAAATTAAAGTACAGTACAGCCTTTCATCCTCATACTGATGGACAGTCAGAGCGGACCATCCAGATTCTAGAGGACATGTTAGGTCCTGTATGTTGCAGTTCGGTGGATCATAGGAGGACCATTTGCATCTCGTAGAGTTCTCGTATAATAATAGCTTCAGGCCAGTCTTAAAGCTGCACAGTTCGAGGCACTTTATGGGCGGAAGTGCAGATCACCATTGTTCTGGGATGACATTGGTGAGAGAAAGTTGTTGGGTCCAGAGTTGATTACTAGGACAGTTGATGCGCTGGTTCAGATCAGGAAGCATTTGCAGACAGCTCAGGATAGGTAGAGACGATGGGCCAATGTCCATCGGAGAGCTTTGGAGTTTGAGGTTGGTGACCATTTTTTCCCAAACGTATCGCCTTGGCGGGGTGTCATTCGGTTTGGTGGTGGGGGCAAGCTCAGCCATAGGTTTATTGGACTATTTGATATTGTGGAGCGAATTGGCAAGGTGGCCTATCGTCTTGCATTGCCGCCATCTTTACCAGGAGTGCATGATGTTTTCCATGTCTCACAACTCAGGAGATATATCCGAGATGAGAGCCACGTGATCGACTATTTTGAGTTGACCGTTCAGCCGGATTTGACTTGTGAGATTCCGCCTGTTGCCATAGTGGATCGGCGGGAGAAAGTGGTTAAGACCAAGGTCATCAAGTTAGTTCGTGTTTTTTGGAATCCTCACTCGCCCGGTGAGTCGACTTGGGAGCTGGAGGAGGAGATTCAGCAGAATTTTCCTCATTTGTTTAAGTAGTTTTTGTTTTGTTCTTTTTGTTTGTTTTTGGGGTTACCCTATGTATCTTCTTGTTTGAATTTTGAGGAAAAAATTCTTCTTGTTAGGTGGGTAAGATTTGTAACCCCTGTTTTTCATTTTATATATTTTTAGTGTATTTTCTTTTTTCTTGTATTTGGTTCAGCTTGTATCTTTGGACCGTATGTTGGATCTTTTGTTTTCAATATATATTCCTTTTAATGTTTTCTCTTCTTTTATTTGAGTTCTTGGTTCTGTTGTCTCTTTTTGTTTTGTCCTTGCTTGATCGTGCCAGAATTTTTGATCCTCATAGATTAATTGATTCATACCCTAATTTATTTTTTTTATTCATTTCGCCCTATCTATATTTCTTTTTTTTTAAATCCATAATACTCATTTAAAACTCCTAAAAACCTAATTGAAACAATATCCATTCATATATTAATCCTTTACCCATTTATTTACTAGCCAAACCCACTTAACTATATACCTACCCCTGCTTACTTAACCCATACCCCCTTTAATGCCACCCGACCCGCATACCCTTTCCGACCTGTTAGCATCCATTTGTTGTGCCGCCTCCCTCCACATCTGCCCTAACCCTAAAACTCCCAACCCATATATATTGAACCCATGTAAACCTTTTGGCAGCCGCCTATACCCTCTCTCGTCTCTCTCTCCCCCTGTGCCCCTCTCTCGTGCTCTCTCCTGCTCTGCTGCACCCCCTCCCGATCTTCCCCTCAGCCCCGCTAACCCCCGCAGTGCTGCCCTGCTCCTCCTGTGCACCGCACTCCTGCACCACCACGACTGCAGTGGCGACCACCTTCTTCTCGGGTCTTTCCAACAGCACGGACCCCCTGTCTCCCTCTCCGACAGCAGCCCGGTCTCTCTCTCGTTTTCCCCTTGTGTGCGAGTGGGTTGGTGTGTGTGTGTTGGACCTCGAGTACTTGCAGTTCGTGTGATTCGTCTTGAGTCGTAGCTTGTGATTGTGTTCGTGGTTTGTGGTCATTCGTGGTTATTGTGTTCGTGCCTCGGGAATCCATTCCCGTTATTGTTGCTTGGTGTCGTTTTCGTCGTTAGTTAAGGCAAGTAACTTGTATTCTTTCCTTTGTGTAATACAAGTACTAAATACCGCCTGTAGTGTAGTTGGGTTCTAGAGAAAATTTGTGTTTGAAACCCCTTGTTGATATTGTCTCTATTTTGTTGATTCGACCATAGTTGCCTCAAGACATACATGACATGAAATAACCTAGGATTGACCACATCTTGTTGTATATATGCATGTTGTTTATATGTTATCATGTGCTCGTTCGTGTTATCCGTGGTAGACTTATTGTGGACTTGTGAAATACCCTATACCATATTGTTTGGACATCTAGTACACTATATTTCATGTTTGGTTATGATTTGGATGAGTTTTATGTGAAATAGTGGATTTTGTGCATGAAGGATATTTTCAGTTTTGCCGGTTTTCTTGTTTTAATCAATATGTTAGACCCTATTAAGGTCAGTATTTGAAAATATTTTGTGAACATGAGTTGTAGAGAATTTTGTCTATTTTCCAACCCTTTTGACAGATCTCAGTTTTGATTTTTAGTTTGGGAGTTATGTCTATTTTACTATAGTGGTGTCGAAAGATTCCTAGATTTTGTTTTCTATGAATTCTGAAGAGTAATCTATGTTTATCATGATGTTAAAAGTATTATTTTGATCCAATATTTTTCACAGTAAAACTAGATCTGATCGGTATTAACCCTGAATTTTTGTGGATTTATTTGATTAGTTTTACAAACCGTTCTATGTTTCTAAACAACTACTATACTAGCAGATTTTTCTTACTGTTCAGTAAAGAACCAAATTTTTGACCTAATTCTTCTTGCTTTTTGTATAATATTTGTGTAACCCCTATTTCTCATTTCTTGTATTTTGAGTATCTTTTCTTTTTCCATGTATTTTCTGTATTTAAAAAAATTTATAACTTTCTTTTCGCTTTCAATTCTTTTTCAACAATTATTACTTTTTCAATTGATCGAATTTTATCAAAATATTATTCTGGTTTCTAAGAAATTTCTATTTCTTTTCATTATTCAAAAATTTTATTTTGAATAACGGTGTATTGAACTTTATTTTATATATCTATATGATCGATTGCTTATTATATGTTATTACTGGTTGGATTATTTTCATAATTCTGTTAAACTCAATTTTTGCATATATTTTTATTATTACTTTTGATTTCTTATTAAAAACACATCTCTAATTGTTAATTTCATTTGTTGCCATTTCAAAATGAATTCTAAATTTTAATTAAATTACATTATTTTATAAAATTATATTTTATTAGTTATTGTATTTTTCTTATTAGATTTTTAAACCCAAATACCCATTTAAACCTATTACTTTAACCCAGAACCCGTTAGCCACTTAACCCTACCCGATTCAATACCTTATTAACTAACCTAATACCCAATAGCTACCCAAACCCGATTACCCTGTTCTCACCCTATTTTACTGTCTCACCTATATAAACCCATTCCCCTATTCTTCTACAAACCCCTAGCCGCCCTCAACCTTTTCCCCTATCTCCTATCCTCTGTTCCCCGTACTCCCCTTGCCTCTTCTTGGCATCGCAGCTGCCTGCGACCGTCGCCAACCCCATCTCCCAGCGTCTCTTGCTCTACTCTGCCTCGCCAGCAAACCTCCCATCGCCAGACTCCTCTCGATGCCCTGCAGCAGCAACCAGTCGCGACCCCAGGGCTCCCTTGCCGTCTAGTCGCGACTGTAGTATCGTGACTCCACTGTGAACCACGCCAGCCCTCCTGCAGCCAGCTAGCACTGCACAGCCCAAGTTACCGGCTGTGTGCTTCACTCCGTCGACAAACCAGCAAGCCAGCGCGCCGCCGCTGTGTCCCCTGCGGTGCCGCTCTGTCCAGCCTCTGACGCCATCAACAGATCAGCCAGTGCAACCCTCCAATGGTGATCACCTCATTGCCTTGTTGTTGTTATATTGGGTCGTAATCACTTTGATCTCGTCCATCTGATCTTCTTGATCATCTTGATGATCATGTTCCCTTGGTCTTGATCATGGCCTTGGATGTGGGTCATCCGTTCTCCTTTGATCATCATCATCTTGATCATCACCATCTGGGTGATCTTAGCCATTCAATCGCGATCATCATCACCTTGATCTGGACCGTTCGATCCTGTTGATCTTGATTTTCATCTTGATCTCATCCGTGCCGATCCGCCCGATCGTTGTTTGATCATCTTGATCTTGATCGTCATCGTGATCTGTTCGTTGGTTTGTGTTCGTGATTGGTTCGTGATCTGTTCGTTGTGTTCGTGCCGAGGATTCGTTCCCTTTATTCTTGCTCTTTGCTTCGTTTCCGTCGTCGTCTTCCAGGCAAGTAACTTGTACTCAATTCCTTTGTATGATACAAGTTATAAATTCTGCTTGTAATGTAGTTGGGTTCTATAGACAACTCGTATGTGATGTATTTTGATGAGTATTGTCTCTATAGTGCTATTGACCATAGTTACCTCACGACACATATGAAATGAATTAACCTAGGATTGACCCGTTCTTGATGTGATATATATGTGAAACAATTATGGGAGCTTGTGTGCTTGTTGGGATCCATGTGATATACTTGTTGTGGATATGTCGTATACCTTATTTCATGATGTTTGGAGGCTTAGTAGACTCTATAACATGTTTGGTTGTGTTTGGGACGACTTTCGTATGTTGTATGTTGATTTGTTGTTAAGAGGAAAATCTGTATTTTGTCAGTGATCAGTTTTGATTGCTATTTTAGACCATATTAAGGTCAGTATCTTAACTTCAAGTATTAAATATGATTTTTAGAGAAATCCGTCTTCTTTCCAGTCTCTTTGACCTTGATCGATTTTGCTTTCGTATGTGTAAGATATGATTGTTTTACGATAGAGGTGTATTCCATTTCCAGATTTCGTTTGTTGATGATTTCGATGACTAAACTATTTTGATACTAGTGCTAAACATACTATTTTGTTCTGAAATTTTGCTCAGTATTTCTACACATAATTAGGGAATACCCAGAATTTTGGTGGATTTAATTGGTAAGATTTATATGCCGTTTCATGCTTGTTTATAAAAATTATACTTGCTGGATTTTGCTCGCTATTCTGTAAAGATTTATATTTTCACCCTAATTCCTTTTCCTGTATGAAAAATATTTATGAAATATGAAAGTTAGCTTATTTTGTATTTTCGTCTCCCCTTGGCAAATTTGGATTTTGTTTCACGGTTTGCGAGATATTACAGTTTTTGTAAAGCAGTGTTGGGAATTCCATATTTGCCAAACTATCGTTTCTTGATATTTTTCTGAATTTCGTTGGCCAAGCTAATCTTACTGGAAAATTATGAAACTTTATATTCTGATACTAGACATATAAGGAAATACCCCAAATTTATCCTAGATTAATTTGAGGTGTTTTGATGCTGTCTTCCTGATCGTGAATTTGATTTACTGATTTCTGGCTAAATGTATTTTCTGGATTCAAATCAGTTTTGAGTTATGTTTTCTAAAACACTATATGAATTATTTATATTCTCTAGATTCGGTTGAGATTCTATTTTCTAGACCTTTTGACAGATTCAGGTTTGCATGTTTGTAACCACGGGAATCTCAGTTTTACTGCAGTATGGTCTTGCTGTCCTAAACTAGAAATTTAGTTATTTTATCCTATTACGAGTTATCATTCACTTGTACAAGTTTATTCTTCAACCTGAACCTGTTACTTGTTTATATCATGTTATTCTTGACCTGTTTGTGACACATACATGTCTGTTTGCTAATAATAACAAATGACCAAGTCGGGGTTAAGGGAAAGATCTAGTAGTGGAAAATATAGAAACGTGTACTGAGAAGAGGACCTGTGTCCTGCCTGTTACGTGTTCATGACTACATGATTCACGACCTTGTTTACCTGTACCTGACTACATGCTTCCCTATAGGAAGATGTACTCGGAAGAGAACCACTAGGTTATGCCTATTTCCTGTACCTGACTACATACTTCCCTATAGGAAGGTGTACTCGGAAGAGAACCACTAGGTTCTACCTATTATCCTGATCCCTGAGTACACTGTCCTATGGACACCACTACGAAATCTAAAGCAAAACTGTTTGAATGTAGCAACCATGTAGTAAAACCCGGGATGCATGAAGTGCTACCTAGTTAGTAATAATACAAGACTTGATATAACCTGATACCTGATACCTGTTACATGCTTACCTGTACATGATTACCTGTACTTGTACATGTTTACAAGTTTACCTGTACTTGTACCTATTTACCTGTTTACCTATACTTGTACCTGTTTACCTGTATACCTATTACCTGTATACCTGTTACATGTTTACCTGTTTACTTGACACCTGATACATGTTACCAGTACCTTGTTGTATACCATATTGCTTGATTCTATTTGCTTGATTCATGTTACATATTACATTTCTGTTGAGACACTTATACCATGCTTGTTTATTCCTACTATTATTTTGTATTTGTGTTTTTCCCCATGTACTTGTATCCTGTATTACAAGCGGCCCGTAACTTGCATTAACGGGAATCTTATTTCTTTGTCCTTCTTCTTGCAATTTTTCAATTTGTAGATTTTGGTGATCAGCTGCTCGATGGAGTATGTGATCTAAAGTACTAGTTGGTTGGAGCTTTTGCTATCTTCATTTATTTCCTGTTACTCATTTTGAACAATGTATCTGTTACTTGGATTCTTCGTGTTTGGACAGTATGACCCAAGATTTTTGACTTGTTCAGATCCGATTTATTTGAGATTAATACATTTTGTTTCAAGTAAATTTTGTTGGTATATTGATTCAATTATGCATGTGTGGTTGATTCTCTTACTTCCGACTCTGATTACTTTCTGAGATGTTGTAAAGATTCCTGAACAGCTTACGATGATGAAAATCATTCGCTGGGCAAATGTTACGTGCTCGTACTCCGTATTTTTATGAAGCGGGTCCTTACAATTTGTGAACAAGAAAGTTAACTTATTGTATCTATTTTATGACCCTTTTGGCTTATTTGGATTTCGATTTATGGTTTGTGAGATATTGCTATTGTCGTACTGCATTGTTTGTGATTTCATATTTATAAAACTGTCGTGTCTTGCTGTTTTCTGATTTTACTTGACTACCTTATTTATATTGGAAAATTATGAAACTTGATTTTCTGTTACTATACATTTTGGGGAATACCTCAGATTTTTCGTGGATTTAATTTATGTGTTTTAATGTTGTTTTCCTGACTTTGAATACGATTCTCTGATTTCTGGCTGAAAATGTTTTCTAGATTCAAACCAATTTGGAGACTTGTTTTTCTGAAATACTATATATATTTGCTGGATTCGGCTGGAAGTTTGTTTTCTAGATTCTTTGACGGATCAAGGTTTGCATGTTTGTAGCAATAGGAATCTCAGTTTTTGTGCAGTACTGTCTTGCTGTCCTGAACTAGAAATTTCGTTGTTCTATTCTTTTGTGTGTTATCTTTTACGCATACGTGTTTATCTTGCAACTTGAAATTGTTACTTGTTTATACCATGTTATACTTGCCCTGTTCGTGACACATACATGCTTGTTTGACACTAATAATAAATAACCAAGCCGGGATTTAAAGGGAACGATCTAATAGTGGAAAATACAGAATCGTATACTCGGAAGAGGATTTCTTGATCTTACTTGTTACTTGATTACTTGAGGCTGGTTACTTGATACTTGATACTTGGCTTGATATTTCACTTGGGGCTTCATTTTTACATGAGGCTTGATACTTGACACTTTAGGCTTGATATTTCTCTTGAGGCTTGATATTTCATACTTGGCTTGATACTTCACTCTTGAGGTTTGATACTTGTTACTTGACTTCTTGAGGCTTGTCCCATAGTACACTGACCTATATGATCCACTATGAAATCTAAAACGCAACTTTTTTAAATGTAGCAACCATGTAGTAAAAGTTTGGATGCATAAAGTGCTACCTAGATAGTAATAATACAAGACTTGAACATAATTACTTGATACTTGCTACTTGATACTCGATACTTGACACTTGATACTTGTTACTTGTTTTGCATGATACTTGTTCACTTGACACTTGATACATGTCACTTACACTTGTTCATCTTGCCATGCGAGTTGTTATATTTTATTATCATGCCTATTTCATCTTATTAGTTATCTTTTCCTATGTGCGTGTATCCTGCACTACAAGCGGCCCATAACTTGCATTGACGGAAGTTTGTTTTCTTTTTCCTATTCCTGCAATTGTTAAATTATAGATTTTGGAGACCAGGTGCTTGATGGTGTAGGTGATATAAGATACTAGCTGCTGGAAATTTGCTATTATTATTCTTGTTGCTTATTTTGAACAATTGTACTTGATTACTTGGATTTATTTTCTATTTGGGCAATGTAACCCAGGATATTGACTTATTCAGTTCTGAATTTTTTTAGATTATAATATTTTGGTTTCAAGTAAATTCTTGTTGGTATTTTGATTCATATATGCATGCTTGGTTGACTTCTCTTGCTTCTGACTCTGATTATTCTTGTAAAATGTTGTAAAGATACCGAACAGCTTATAGATGATGAAAATCATTTGCTGGGCTTAGTCACGTATCCGCATTCCGTATTCTCTTTTGGGAAGTTAAACGTGAGTGAGTTTTGGCTCGACAGGGTTACCTTCTTGGGGCATATTATTTCTGGCAATGGTATTTCTGTGAATCTATCCAAGGTTGAGGCTATGAAGGATTGCCAGTTCCCAAGTCAGTTTCAGAGGTGTAGAGTTTCCTTGGTGTAACTGGCTATTATCGAAAATTCTTCCAAGATTTTTCGAAGATAGTAGGACCATTGAATAAGATGACTGGAAAGGATCAGAAGTTTTGTTGGTCTGAGGCTTGTAGTGACGCTTTTGCTGAGTTGAAGAGCAGGTTGACGTCAGTGCCAGTGTTGACTATTCCAGATGGTTTAGGCAGATTTTTAGTTCACTGTGACGCTTCTGGTAAGGGTCTTGGAGCATTTCTGATGCAGAAGGATCGAGTTGTTGCTTATCCATCGAGGCATTTGAGATCGCATGAGAAGAACTATCCGACTCATGACTTGGAGTTAGTGGCAGTGATTTTTGCTTTGAAGCTGTGGAGACATCATTTTCTTGGGGACCGAGTGGAGATCTTTACAGACCACAAAAGTCTCAAGTATGTTTTCACCCAGAAGGACTTGAACATGAGGCAAAGGCATAGGTTGGAACTTATGGTCGATTATGACATTTGTTTGCAATACCACCCTGGTAAAGTAAACTTGGTGCCAGATGCTTTGAGTAGGAGACCGGCAGCTATGTTCCTAACTCAGCAGAGTGATTTGGTTGAGCTGATGCGGAGGTTGGAGTTGGATGTGTTGTTGCCGAGTTTTGATCAGAGTTGTTTGGTGCTCCAGCTTCAGTCTTCTCTTGTTGATCAGATCAAAGAGGTGCAGGCTGGTAATGTACAGTTGTAGGGTTTAAGGGCAGAAGTTGAGGCTTGTTCCCGAACGGATATGGTTATTCATGCTGATGGATCCCTTCATTTTGGGTCGAGGTTGTGTGTCCCGATGGGTGAAGTTCATCAGAGGTTGTTTGAGGAAGCCCACCAGTCATCGTATTCTATCCATCCCGGTGGTACTAAGATGTATCGGGATTTGAAGCTTCATTTCTGGTGGCACGGTATGAAGAGGGTTGTGGCTTGGTTTGTGGCTTAGTGTTTGATCTGCCAGCAGGTTAAGACAGAGCTTCAGAGGACCGCCGGACTTCTTCAACCGCTTCCTATTCTGGAGTGGAAGTGGGATCATAAAACTATGGATTTTGTGACCGCTTTGCCGAGGAGTCCTAAGAGTCATAATGCCATTTGGGTAATTGTCGACCGACTGACGAAGAGTGCTCACTTCATTTCCTTCCATGTGGACAGTCTACAGAAAGCCTAGCTGAGAAGTACATGCAAGAGATCGTCAGAATTCATGGGGTTCCTGTCAGTATTGTATTCGACAGGGATACGAGATTCAGATCTCAGTTTTGGGAGAGTATTCAGAGTAGTTTGGAGAGTATATTGAAGTACAGTACAACTTTTCATCCCCAGACAGATGGACAGTCAGAGACGACCATCCAGATTCTTGAGAACATGTTGAGGTCCTGTATGCTGCAGTTCGGTGGATCATGGGAGGACCATTTGCATCTCATAGAGTTCTCGTACAATAACTGCTTTCAGGCTAGTCTTAAAGCTGCACCGTTCGAGGCACTTTATGGACGGAAGTGCATATCACCAGTGTTCTGGGATGACATTGGTGAGAGAAGTTGCTGGGTCCGGAGTTGATCACCAGGATAGTTGATGCATTAGCTCAGATCAGGAAGCACTTGGAGTCAGCTTAGGATAGGTAGAGGCGATGGGCTGATGTCCATTGAAGAGCTTTGGAGTTTGAGTTTTGTGAACATGTTTTCTCAAAGGTATCGCCCTGGTGCGGTGTCATTCGTTTTGGTGGTGGGGTAAGCTTAGCCCTAGGTTTAGTAGACCGTTTGATATTGTAGAGCGAGTCGACAAGGTGGACTATCGTCTTGCATTGCCGCCATCTTTATCATGAGTGCTCAATGTTTTCCATGTTCAAAACTCAGGAGATATATCTGAGATGAGAGCCACGTGATCGACTATTCTGAGTTGACCGTTCAGTCGGATTTGACTTATGAGATTCTGCTAGTTCCTATTTTGGATCGGCAGGAGAAAGTGCTTAAGAACAAGGTCATCAAGCTGTTTCGTGTTTCCTGGAATCCTCACTCGGCGAGTGAGTCAACTTGGGAGCTAGAGGAGGAGATTCAGCAGAAGTTTCCTCCTCTGTTCGAGTAGCTTTTTGTTTTGTTCTTTCTTTCCTTTACGGGGTTACCCTATGCACTTCTTGTTTGAATTTCGAGGACGAAATTCTTCTTGTTAGGTGGGTAGGATTTGTAACCCCTATTTTCCATTTTCTGTATTTTGGGTGTATTTTCTTTTCCCATGTATTTGATTCTCATTGTATTTCGTTTTGGAACGTGTATTGGATCTTCTTTTTCAATATATTCATCTATTTGATTTTTCATTTTTTATTTGATCTTCTTGATTCAATTGTCCGGCATTGTTTCGTCTCTATTTGATCGAGCCATTATTTTTTATTCTCATTATAGTTATTCATGCCTTATTTTACTTGTTCATTTTGTTTCCATCTCATTTTGGGTCACCCTATATTTCTTTTTTTGATTAAACCCTACTATAATTTTCTTTTGGATCTTAATAATCCAATACCCCAAACCCATACCCATTTATCTAACCCCACCCGTTACACTACCAAAACCCTAACCCTAAAACTCTACTCTGTATATATAATACCCCCCTCATACCCCTGTTCACCCTACCAATTATATAGCCCCCTTATCTTCTAACCTATCCCCTCAGAAACCCTACCTCCCGCTCTCCAAATCCCCCTGCACCCTATCCCGACCCCCAGCATCCTCTCCTCTTCTCCTCCTTGTGCTCCATCCGCTTGCAGCGTTGCCAGTGACCCCCCTGTCTCTGATGTGCCTCCCTATGCTTACCCCTGTCGCGCGGTCTCTCTCCCGAAGTCGATGATAGCAGCCGCTCCGCGATGCCTCGATGACCTCGCTGTGCCACCCTCGCTTCCCCGGTGCACCTCCCTACTCCCCTTGATGCCCTGTTTCCCTCTCTCTGTGCTGTGCCACCCTCCTGCGTTGCCAGCCAGCCAGCCAGCCAGATAGCCCCGGTGCCTGTCTCCCCTCGGTGACTGCATCGCCAAGCAGCAGCAATGCCGCCCTCGCCATGTGCTGTCGCCCCCTCGTGCACTTGACTCCTCTCCCTCTCTCTTGGGTGTGTGAGAGTGTGATCTTGAGATTTGGTTCATGGGTTCGTTAGTGGTTCATGGTTCGTTGTTCGTTGAGTTCGTTGCCCAGGAATTTGTTCCTATTATTCTTGCTCTTGCTTTGTCATTTTCGTCGTCGTCTACAAAGCAAGTAACTTGTATTAATTTCTATGGCAAATACAAGTACTAAATACCGCCTGTAGTGTAGTTGTGTTCTAGAGACAATTCTTGTGCAAAATCCCTATTATATCTTGTCGATATTGTGTTAACCCACCCGTAGTTGTCACATTACACACATGAGATGAAATAACTTCGGGATAACCACTTCTTGTTGTATACATGCATGTTGTTCGTGATTCATGACTTGTTGTACGATCTTGCATGCATGATGTGTTCGTTGTAGTATAACTCACTGTAGACTTGTAAAATACCCTATACCATGTGTCTTGGACATCTAGTATACCCTATTTCACGTTTGTTATGATTTGGATGAGTTTCATATGATCTATGTGGATTTTATGCATGAAGAAGATTTCAGTTTTTGTTGTACCCCGTTTTTTATCAGTACTTTAAACCCTATTAAGGTCAGTATATGAAAACTATTTGTGAATATGAATTATAGAGAATTCTGTCTACTTTCCAAAAATTTTGACAGATCTCAGTTTCGATTTGTGAGTTGCTCGTTCGTGTTGAGAGGAGATGTGTTTAAAATTCCAGATCTAGTCTTATATGAACTTTGTATGGTAAATTATTTTTCTACTGATGCTAAAGATAATATTTTGATCCAATATTTTGCTGGTCACAACTTGACTTGATTGGGATTAACCCCTAATTTTTGTGATTTATACACTATTCTGTACTTGCAAATAACTATTATACTTACAAAATTTTCTTACTGTTCAATAAAGAACCTTAACTTCAATCTAATTCTATTTGTTGTTTAAAAAAACATTGTGAATATGAATTATAGCCTACCGTATCTATTTGATCACTCTTTTGATGGATCTAGATTTAGATTAATGGTTTGTAAGATATTGCTGTTTTAGTACTGCAGTGTTTATGGTTCCAGATTTACAAATTTTCTGTATCTTGCTGCTTTCTGATTTTCTTGACTACTCTATCTATGTTGGAAAATTATGAAACATTATTTTCTTTTACTAAACATACTAGGGAATACCCTAGATATTTCTTGAATTTAACCAGTAAGTTTTTATGTTGTTTTCCTTTTTATGAATACAAACTTCTGATTTCTGGCTGAACACGTTTTCCGGATACAAATCTGTTTTGAGTCCTGTTGTTGTGAAATACCATATGACTTATATATATTTTCTGGATTCGGCCGAGAGTCTATTTTCCATATTTTCTGACGAATCCATGTTTACACATTTGTAGCAATGGGATTCCAGATTTAGTGCCGTATTGTCTTGCTATCCTGAACTAGAATTTTCGTTGTTCTATCCTTTTATGTGTTGTCTTTCACCTGTACATGTTTGTCTTTCAACCTGAACTTGTTACTTGTTCATGCCATATTTTTCTTGCCCTATTTTGTGACACATACATGTCTGTTTAAAAATAATAATAAATAACCAATCCGAGGTTAATGGAAAGATCTAGTAGTAGAAAATATAGAAATGTGTAATTGGAAGGGGGCCCGTGTTTCCCACCTGATGATCTATTATCTGTTACCTGTGATATGATTATCTGACATGTGATTCTAATGTTCTGTTAACTGATTACTGACTACATACTTCTTACGGGAGGGTGTACTCAGAAGGGAGCTCGTGTTTCCCACCTGTTACCTAATTACATACTTCCTACGGGATGATGTACTTGGAGGAGACGTAGTCCTACCTCATGCATGATTACCTGTTACATGATACCTGTACCTGTACCTGTACCTGTTTACCTGATACCTGAGTACACGGCCCTATAAACTCCACTACGAAATCTAAACGTGACTTGTTTGAATGTAGCAACCATGTGGTAAAAGTTTGGGACGCATGAAGTGCTACCTAGATAGTAATAAATGCAAGACTTGACGTAACATGATACCTGTTACATGCTTTTACATGTACCTGTTTACCTGTTACATGTTACCTGTTACCTATTTACCTGCTTGCATGATACTTGTCATCTGTTACATGTTATATACACTTGTTATTACTTGATTCTGTTCATGATTCATATTAGTTGTTCTATTTTATTGCCATGTCTATTCCATGCTATGTTTGCTTCCGCTGTTACTCTATGTAGTTTATTCTTTTTCTGTACTTGTTGCCTGCACTACAAGCGGCCCGTAACTTATATTGACGGGCGTTTTGTTTCTCTTTCGTTTTTCCTGCAATTTGTTAAACTGCAGATTATGGTGATCAGCTGCCCGATGGAGTAAGTGATCTGGGATACTAGTTGGCTGGAGCTCATGCTATATCTATTTATTTCTTGTTACTTATCTTGAATAATTGTACTTGGTTACATGGATTATTTTGTATTGGGCTTTGTGTCCCAGATTTTTGTTTTGTTCCAGACCTAATTATTTGAAATTCAGTATTCTTGCTTCTTGTTTCAGGTAATCTTGTTGACTATATTTATTCAGTTATGCATGCATGCTTGACTTCTCTTGTTTCCTACTCTGATTATTCTTTTGCTTCTTGTAAAGATTCTGACAGCTTATGGATAATGAAAATCATTCGCTAGGCTTAGTCACATATCTGTATTCCGTATTCTCTTTTTGGAAAGCGAGGCATGACATTTGAATAGTATGACAATAATTGGTTGTAAATAGAAGTCCATGTTTCCATTAGTATATGGTGAAAAATAATTATAAATTGGGGTATAAAAGTCCATGTTTCCATATATATATATATATATATATATATATATATATATATATATAGAGAGAGAGAGAGAGAGAGAGAGAGAGAGAGAGAGAAATAATTAAATAAATAAATGAGTTGTTTTGGGGGGGGGGGATTTGAATATGAGTTTTGGAGGGAAAATATTTTTTGTTAGGTTAGATCTCGGCCTTTGATTTTGGGGGATTGTAGGAGAGCCACTTGATAGCTTTCTTTGTGTTTTATTATATATATATGTCTATGTATATAGAGAAACCTTCCGTTGCTCACCAATCTGGTGAGCACTCTCGTGAGCACTCGCTCAAAACCGTTCGATTTCATCATGCTCATCTAAGGGTGATTAGATGCTCTGCTCAAATCAGTACTGAGAAGGGCATATTCGTCACTTAAATTCCTCACCCTCTCCATTTCTCTTCACTGTCGAACAGAAAGATCCCCAATCTCAAAACCCTATCTTCCTTACGGGAGTCCTACTCAACCCAAATCCAAATCCCCAAGGCCACGAACTCCCCAAGCCGTACTTCGATTCTCCACTATCCTGTCCTCAAATCTGCATCTCCTTCTCCTATTCTCCTCGAAGTTCGATTCTCATCTTCACCGTCCTCAAATCTGCGAAACCCCAATTCAAAATCGTCAACCGTTCGATTTGCCTCTTCCCCGTCCTCAGATCTGTTCGAAACCCCAAATCGACTTCTCCTCTTCTCCTCGAAGTTCGATTCGCCTCTTCCCCGTCCTCAGATCTGTTCGAAACCCCAAATCTGCTACTTGCTCGACGCTGGAGTTTGGTTAGTAGTCTGCATTTTGGTTAGTAGTCTACTTCCTTTTCATCTTCTCTTATTCCCCATCCTCAGATATGCATTTTGGTTAGTAGTCTGCTGTCCATAAGAAGAGGAAGAAGAATAATATAGGATTGTCTAGTATAGTAGTCTGCTGTCCATAACTGATAACTCAATTTTTTTTCCTCCTGTGTTAGAATGAAGCAGGCTTCACAAGAAACCCACTACAAACCAGGCTATGAGGAATATCCTTCGCTGCTATTCAAAGATTGTGGTTCTGTTCCAGCACAACAATCTGCGATTATCAAAGAATGTAACTGGCAGTACTGTAGAACTATTATTTTTTTTCCCAGTGTGTTGGGGGCATTCAAATTATTAGGATGAATAATAGAACATGAACTGTATCCTGTTTTTGATGAGGTTGCTTTTGGATAATGTGCATGTTGTTGGAGAACTTGGTGTATAGAATGGTTTTATGTATTGTCTTCAATGTTGAATTTGTACTGAACTTGATGAATGTGTACTGAACTTGCATGTAATTGGAGTTCTCTGTACTGAACTTGATGATTAATAACATATTGTCTTCAATGTAGATTTTGTATCGAGTTTTAGAATGATTTTATGTTGTGGATGATGGTGTGAACATTGGTGTATAGAATGGTTTAGATTGTTGTTATTTCCGAATGGTTTGGTGAAGTTATTCATAGACTTAAACATAGATATATTTCATAGACTTAAACGCTGGAAAGAAAGGTTTAGATTGTTGTCTGCAACCTTAGGTCTCTGTGCCAGACAAATGTCCACCAATATCATATCAATAAAAGGAAAGGAAATACAAAGGATGCATGCGAGCTTTGTCTTGCCATCTCAGTCATGAAATCAACACTCAAGTTCAGCTCTCGAGGAACAACAATTGCCATTGTCTCCGAATAGGACTTCGACTCCAATTTTACTTCCACGATTCATAGAGGTGCTTCGTAATATTAGGTATTGGTATCACTTCAAGTAATCTGCGCTCTTGATGGAAATTTCAGATATATTTCTGGTTCACCTTTGATTTTTCTTTCTTTCTTTCTTTCTTTCTTTCTTTCAGATGAATTTGAATGGTTTTGAAACAATCTGAATACACTGTTTGTTCAGAAACATGCAATGTTCTTTCCAAATAACAACACATGAACTTATTTCTTATTTTCATCCAATATGAAATCGTTGTTTTGTAGAGAGATATTTTATGTATGGATGAATTGAAGAAAGGGAGACATTACCGCTTTGAACCTCATCAAATTCAACAAGATATTGAAAAGATTTCAATTAAGAAAATGCAGCACAAAATGAGACGAAAGAAAAGCTCTAAATTATCGAAATCAATATCTAAGAATATTACAATACCATTCGAAAACAACCTCACATAATCTATCTAACCTAGCTATTAACTAACATGACCACCAATTAGCCACAATATTTGAATGTTAAGCATACAAATTGCAGGCAAATGTAGTTTTTGTTTAAGCATACAAATTGCAGGCAAAGATCATGTTCTATCTACAGCCATTCTAGACTGCATCGCTGAGTTTGTCAGCTTGTCCCATACCGGTCATGCCAACTTCCGCCTTCTTCCTCGCCTCTAGTAATCGTTGCGTTGATTTGTAGAAGACAGCATATGGTATGAGCTGAACTACCGAGAACACTAGGCCGATACTGTTGGGGATCTGAATCAAGAATCAAAACAGCAAGTCAAGATGTTAACTCAATACTCTCCATTACTGCGTGAACGAAAAAAATATGATATTTTGATACTTACAAGAATGTTAAGGTCAAATTTGAGGAGGGAATACAGTCCAACAAGCTCCCTTGCAGAAGGATGCAACAGAGATGAAGAGAGGCATGTATTCTATACTCTTGGTCTTTATAACCATACTTTCTACTCTTTTCGTCCTGGACTCCCTCCTGCACATCACATAGAAGAACAGACCAAAAAAAACCGCAGGGGATTTCGTGATCCGTTATAGTGTCTGCTTTACACAACAACGAAAATTCAAACTTTCTATTTAAGAGCAAAAGCTTTAGCTATTGCACTAGAAATGCAATCTGTGAGCTATTAATATCCATAGTAAAAGGTCGAACAAGAGCAAAAACTCATTGCTAGAAGTGTTCTGATTAAGCTAGTCTTAAAAAAGTGACAATATGATCGATATCTGCAACAACAACAACAACAATTTTTTATGTTTCTTTAATGTCTCATTAATGAAACTGGTGACTAGTTGGTCACTATTTTTCAAAAAAAAAAAAAAACGGTGTTTATTGCAACTAACAATAGTGTAGGAAATTTCAGTTTTGATTAATAGTAAATGTAGGTTTTCTGTTTGCTATTTACATGAACTTCATTCCAAAATAGCAAGACCTAATTAAACTAGAACTAGAATAGGTTTTCTTCTTGTTTTATTTCCTAATGCACAAGCCTGAATATATATACACACACACAGTACCTGAATATGCACAGTTATAAAGTGACTAGTCATAGCAACAGAATCCAAAACAAAAGAAAAGAAACTACTAAAAAGAGGATATAGAAAAAGACTAGGAAGAAATAGTAAGATGGCTACACCACTCAAACTTATAATTTAGGAAAGCCATTCTATTTAGAATGATGAAGTCATTCTATATTTGCTGCTAATCATACACCAATTAATAATGCTGATGCTAGATAACTTACTGTTAATAGAGGTCTACCTCCTAAATAATCCGTTACTTTTTTTTTATGGAAAAAGCCTGTAGCTAAATATTATTTCAACCAAACTGAACTGATTAGGAAAGATTTACAGATGTAAAAGATCCATAAGCACATCAAGTTTAACTGTATCAGCAACCAGAAGTCTTAAGAGATAAACAAATCTTCGCAGTTTCATGAGCCGCACAATCTGTCAACCTCTAGTATTCATGAGATGCTCATATATTTCATTGATACCAACCTCTAGTCTCTAACTAAAACAAATATTACCTCAATTCGTATAATCGGCAGTGTCATCAGAGCTTTCGCCAGTAGAGGAATCCACCTCTTGTGCATTGTGGGCACTAAACAAATAAACAATAAAGATGAAATTAGTGAAGGGCAATTAAACAAAATTTTTAAAACTTAGATGAAAGTTAACAGACTTAGTCATAGTATACCTAGCAAGTTTCTTTGGGCAAGTTCTCGCATCGTTTCCTTGCCCCCGCAAACCGCAACAATTGCACTTTCTTGGTTTTCCTCTAGTTTTCTCTCGCATTGGCTTCAACCTCTTTCCACTTGGCCTTCCCTTAGTTTTGCATTGGCTTGGCTCTTCAACGACAACTTGAGACAATACCAAGTCCTTTCCATAAACTCGTGTTCCACTACCTTCGGCTACTCCACTACTTTGAGGTTGCATAGGAACAAATTCTTCAATACACTTGAGCATGTTATCACGCATAAACGTGTAACCTTCATCGGAAGCTAACCCAATCTCAACTTGTTGTTTTGCTAAGTTACTCAACTCACAATAGCGGGATGCAAAATTCTTGCTATTGCCTTCATCAATGCCTCTTATATTTGTGAAGGTGTAGTTTCTTCTAATCACTTCTCGGGACCATCTTCTTAAAATATATTGTTTTGGGAGTTCATTACAATTTAAGTACTTTAGAAAAGCCAAAAGATGCTTGCAAGGGATGCCAACAAATTCAAACATGAAGCATGAACAACTACCAAACTATGTTCCCTTTGCATAGGTAATCATGGTCTCATTTTCAACTTTACCACACAACCTCACTGCGTAATAAGCATTTGCAACATTCTCGTGATCTTCCACTAAACTAATATTATACAGTAGGCTTGATTTGAGTTGCCTTTGAAAATCATAGAACATTACCAAAGTGTACACTTGGGCCATTTGTTCCTCCATAAACCACTCGGTCTTCAATTTAGGTTTTTGCTCAAGTGTGCGATGGTTTTCTTTAAGTTCTTGTTCTCTTTGTTTTCCAATTACCCTCTCAAAGATTATTGCAAATTCTAGAAGTGAGTACTTCTTGTGAGTATGCTTCTTTAAGAAAGAATTCATCGTCTCGCTTCTTTGGCTACTTGACATGCCAGCCCAAAAGTGAGGTATATGATAAACGGGAGCCCATTTCTCACGGATGTCAAAATTATCATTCAACCATTTATTATTTTCCGCTCCATATTCTATCATCAATGACTTCCATTTTTCTTCAAAAGAAATGCTATTATAAGAGTTCCAAATAATCTCTTTAAAAGCATCCATAAACTTCACATTTTGCACCAACTGAGGCACCTCTACAGGGATCTTATCTAAAATATGCCATACACAATACCTATGCCGAATTTGAGGGAAAACTTGTTTAATTGCAGCACCTATCCCACGGTCTTGATCTGTTATAATCCCAAGTGGAGCATGTTTCATGACTCCTAACCATTTCTCAAATAACCAAACAAAAGATGAAGCTGTTTCATTTGGAATCAAACCACAACCAAGAAAAACTGACTGCCAGTGATGATTTATTCCAACAAATGGAACAAATAGCATACTGTAACGGTTTGTACTATGTGTTGCATCAAATGAAACTACATCACCAAACTCTTCATAATTCATTCGAGCTATACCATCCACCCAAATACAATGAGACAATCTACCACACTCATCTTGCTCGAATGCATAAAAAAATGAAGGATCTTTTTTCCTTTGCCATTGGAAATAGTCAATTAACAATTGACCATCATGACCTTTTAACGACTCCCTCATGTCTCTTTCATGATTTCTAGCATCAGTTTCAGTAAAACCAACCTTATCATATCCCCCACTAGTATTTTCAAAAAAAATCATTTGTTTGCATGTAGGGATATTAGCAACCGAAAGTTGCTCCATTAATAGTTTATCTGAACTTGACACAACACGATTTTTCGGTAACAAATGTCGTCTACTAGGTGAGGTGAAAGCATGACTGTGTACTTCATGAAAAGAATAAAATGACCATGAATTTGCTACTTTGTTTAATCTTACACTAACCAAAGCATTGCAAGCAGTTCTAGATGTAGTTCCCATCCTAACTTCATTATTCTTACTTTTCGACAACCCCGCTTTATTACAAAGAAACGTCTTGTCCACTACCTCACCATCCTTGAGTTTCTGACTTCCCTTACGCATTTGAAAGCCACCACATTTCGCATAACTATTATAAAATTGTTCTGCTTGTTCAAGGGTATCAAATGTCATACCTAGCTTTGGTATTAGATGATCATCAACTATGGGTGTAAAATCACCTTCTTGTACCGACAAAAAATTGTCACCAAGTTGTGAGCAGCCTTCCCCCTCTCCATGCCTATCAAGTCAATACCAGCAACAAGTCAAATGGCAATACAAACACAAATAACACACAAACACTTCCATAACCAAACTAAACTCAAACACAAACACAAACACAAATTCTAATAAGGAACTCAAAATTAAATTTAAAATAATCACTAAATTAATTTGTGCCAATTACCTTTAGCAGTCTGATGTGATGTCGGAGCTAGGGTTTCTCGAACGGTTTTGGGGTTTCGGAGAAGGAGATGCAGATTTGAGGACGGGAAAGAGGAGAATCGAACTACGGCTTTGTAACGCCCCGCTCTCCCCGTTGCTGGGAAACCGTGACACATGCCAAGATCTTTCCTTCAATTAGTCTCGAGACACAGAAAAACTGGAAAATTTAAAAACTTTTCTTCAACACAGAGTTACTACGCAGTAATTACAATTATCAGTTTGTAATACCAAACTGTACTGCCTGCCCCTTTTCTTTTCCTTTTTGACTCCAAAATCAATTCTTCCAATTTCTATATCACTTTAAACATAAACTAAAATAGTTATGTTTCAAAGAAAATTTGGGCAGAGTCTCCCTTGTATTTTTTGCCCAAAACACAGAAAAGCTTACGGAATTTTGCTCTAAATTCCGTAGCTTACATCACAGGCAATAATAATATGGGCTCCCCAGGCCAAAATGAGCATCATCACACAGGCAATATATATATATGCTCTGGGGGCCAAACTCATAACGGTTTAACAAATATCAATTAAAAAGCATAAATTCTTTTGAAAACGTAGTAAGTTTTTAGAAAATAACCTGTAAAAACCTACCACGACGCCCGGCACTCCACAACGAAATGGGTACGGGTCGAAACCATATCCTGCTGCCTCACTCTATGCTCTTCCTCATCATTCTCATACTTATACATCAAAGATACAATTTAACGCATAAATCTTTACTATTTACAATTAAAACATAACAACAAATTATAACTGGAGCTCCACTCCACGGAACCTGTACCTACACCTCACCTCTGCACTGCTGAGGACCTGTAACAGTAGGGACCTAGGGTAGCCCAGGGACTCCCTAACCCCCAAACACTAAGGGGTTAGCCATTTCTGGTGTGAGTATAATTTATTAAATAAGTAAATAAATTAAACTTACAAGTAAAAACATAACGAACTCACAATTACCAAGATAAACAAATCTTACTTGGCATCTGAACATGTAACATCATAAATGAGATTTTTCATCAAATACTCTCTGAGTCATCACCTGTATGTATATCTATACCCGCTCATAACATACTTATATTTAGTAACCCTTTGAATAACCACCCATAATACAATATTGATTTTACTTCCTTATATCACGTATCACCTCATAGACATATGCCTTCATTCTCATACTACCTCATTCATTCATGTCCAACCTAACATCTCATTTCACCTTACCATTTACTTGCATTTTATCACAACGTACCCCATATCCCAACATAGTTTTGGCAATAACATATCACACGCCAAGCCGATAGCTTGGGTAATAATCACGCACAGCCCAAGCCCAACTTGGGTAATATCACTTCACATCCCAGCCCATAGCTCGGTTGTTAATTTACTTCACTATCACACTCGCAATTCATCTCGAATGGAAAAGACACGTGTACCTATAATTTTGTGCCTGTGTACCTTATGACTTAAACTCTAATGCAAAATTACCAATACAATGATGCCCTTATTCTAATGCAAGCAAGTCTCCGGAACAGTATGCATCCCATACTACATACGCCCCATCTCAAGCCGTCTCTCCAAATATAGGGATTTGAACCCGCGTTATGAATTTCTAATTGTACACAACCTGTTCCTAACAGATACTACATGACTGATGAGGTTGCAAATGTGGTCAAGTCCCACCAATGCAGTACGCTCATGGTGTCTATGTTTGCCACTACTACCCGGTACACCGGACCTCACTCAAAAACCAGACGAACACGGAGTCTCTCCGAGCGCAGTATAGCATACAAAGCCTATCTTGTGTCGCCCCTAACTCATAGACCGTGATCTATGGCCTGTTCGCTCTCTCCTGGACAAGGACCCGACGAAGTTCCGGGGTCCATCCCCCTAGCTCCGCCGCCTTATCATGGCACTTCAGGAATTAACAGTGTGCGATACGCATCCCGTGCCCCCAACTCGTGAGAAGGCACCGTACGTATCCCTTTAACAGGAAGGTACAACCCAGTAACACCACCTAAGATCGGCCCCCAAGGGCGAGTTGGTCGTAAGGTGCCCCCTACTACCAACTCCTCCTTTCTTTTCGGCAAAGGGTCGAAGTAAAATGATCTTTATAAGTCACTACCCTAACGATGTCACTAACCCTGAACAAATCCTAGGGATGACAATATTATAAACACAACATGCTAGGTCTTAAATTAGACTTCGCAAGATAACTCTACTAGGCTGCACAACCTAGACTTACCAAAATCTCTCAGGATCTGGTTCATGGCCTATCGATCCAAGACCCCGGCAATACGAATGTGTTCGCATGCTACTACCTGAACTTGGATTTCGTCACACTCCGGTCCGCAATCAACCAACGGTTAAGATCTGACGGCACCCGCGAAGTGTCTCGTCCACAGTCCCTTAGGAGTAAGCTAAACACACGTCTTAATGGTCGATAGCCCTAGGGCAATGATATCACCCTAGATGAGCACAACAAACTGCGTATTAGCTACGAAGCTACATACGAGTAACCAAAAATACATACGAGCTAAACAGCTACGTATGGGACCAACAGCTACATACGGGCCAGTCGAGCCGCGTATGAGACAACAACACATACAACAACCATACAGGTAATCAAACCTAGAAGCAATCAACTGTGCTTACTAGCAAACTTGATCTTCTAAAATTAGAAGTAACAAAAGAATCTACTATAATCAACTTAGCATGGGTTTCTTCTAAAATCAACTCATCATGGCATACCTACTATAATCGACTCAAACATGAGTTTCTTTCTAAAATCGACTCAAACATGATATTCTACTACAACTTAACCATGGGTTTCTTTCTACAACAATTCAAGCATGGATTCTTACTATAGCACAAGTGTGGGTTCTTTCTCTCCAACAATCCAAATCCATAGGATGGGTTCTTTTTACTCACTACTACTAACAACTAAAATGGGTTCTTTTTGAGACTCTTAACTAAAACCACTACTACACTCACTTAAGCATGGTTTCTTTGAACCTTAGAACCACTACTTATCTTAGCATGGGTTCTTCTCTTAGAATCATTAACTACAACAAATCTTTAAGCATGGTAGTTCTCTTTTTGACATAGCACACCAACTCAAGCATGATCTAATACAACTCAAGTTCTACCATTCATACTTTTCATAGGATCCTTTTGATCCATAAATTTATATCAATACTTTAGTTTATTCGAACTTCTTCAAAACATCAAAATACGTATATAAACCATACACCCATATTTTGATATCATCATCTAAAAATAACTCATCCATTATATAGGTTTTTATATACTCATGAATAGTTAAAATTCACCATATTTTTACAATCACAAAAATATGTAAAATAAATCAATACTCACATATTCTTTAACCCACAAAATATATTAATATACTAACTCACATATATTTTTAAACCACAAAAATATATAAATAATATAACTCACATATTCATCAAACTACAAAAATATATGATAAACCAACTCACACATATCTTTAAACCACGAAAATATATATATAATATAACTCACCACATTTGATATCATCATATAAAAATAACTCATTCCCATATACACAAATATATAAACAAACTAACTCACGTATATCTTTAACACACCAAAAATACATAATAAATTAACTCACATATTCATCAACCCACAAAATATATAAATATACTAACTCACACATATCTTTAAATCATAAAATACACAAATATATAAACAACTAACTCACATATATCTTTAAACCATAAAATACACAAATATAAACAAACTAACTCACATAATACATATGATAAATCATACTCACATAATTTTTAACACACCAAAAACACATAATAAATTAACTCACCATTTTCCGCGAAGATCCGAAGCGCCATGCCACTTCGCCTCCAAAGTCGCAATATATTCTATCATCAATTTCAAAGTAATTAAACTCAAATAATTCAAACCAATCATAAAAGCTAATAGC